>CM016566.1:25117940-25294803 GCA_003412495.2 Echium plantagineum | reverse complement strand
CAAGCATTTCTTCAAGTAAGTCGGTCTCACTATTGATGTTAACACAAGCCTTAATTAAACAAAACACTCCCTTGGGTCCTAAATCTAAGTAAAGAGCACGATCAAAGAACAACAAAAAACACGATAAATAAGTAAAAGATTAGCATACGAATGATGCATGTTAAGGAGCAACATCCAGGGTCGTCCATAGATTTTCGAGGCCTAGTGAGAAAAATAAATTGGGATCCTTGATATATATAATAAAAATTTAGTTTTGCGAGAACTCATCTTTATTCATTGAAATGAAAACATTAAAATTACAAGATTACACAAATATCTTCGAGCATTGTTCGATGCAAAATTTCATTTAATTGATCACTAGCTATAGGAACACTTTTAGAAAAGAATTTTTTTAAGAGCTCTTCTTGTGATTTAACCAATTCGTTTTCAAGTTTTTATTTTATTTTATCGTTTCCTGATAAATATTTGCGAGACAACATATTATAAAATAGATAAACAATTATTAATAAACAAGTAACCAATAGAATATAAATAACAAATAAAATTAAGTAATAATGAACAAAAATAAAGTATGAAATTAATTAAAATGATCAATTAACAAGAGAAGAAAGAATGATATCACCTGGAATTTAATGAACAATTCTAATTCTTCAAATTGAAAAAGCACTGTTCCTCACCGGATACCAATTCAATAAATGGATTAACTGATTTATTTTATTAGATTAATAATATTGTATTGATTCTGATCTCATATTATGAGTAATTTGCGCTGTACTTCTACTTATACAACTATATAATCCATCCATTTCCAAATAGTTGAGATAAGAAGTTGACTTGACTTAATATGAGGGTAAAAGTGTCTTTTCCACTAGGCTATATTCTTGTCTTTTTTTTGGTAAATTAGCGATGAGGTGAATTTCGAACCCAAGACCTTCTCGTCATTAAGAAGAGTCTTTTCCACTAGGCTATTCGATTAACTCAAATAATATATAATATATATTCTTTAAACAACAATATTCATCATTATATTACAAAGGGCAAAGGCATCAACCATCACTCATGTTTCATTGAATTCACCATTCACTCACTCATCTTTCATATGATCCCACTCACTCACTCATCTTCCAAAAACGGTTCCAAGTGGTTATTCCGTCAACTTTTTTGGTCAATCAATATTTAGTCAACTATTTTTGTCTCCCGTTGACTTTTTAAGGGCAAAAATATCAGTTTACATCTATTATACCTCAAAATAAAAACCGAAAAGGACTAAAAGTATAATTATGCCCCATATTTGTAAGTGTAGTAGTTAAGGAAGTTATAAGGTGGGGCAAAATAGTCATTTCAAATTTTTATATATAAAAAGATAGATGTGAAATGACTAGTTTTGCCATTAAAAAAGTCAACGGTGACCGAAATAGTTGACTAACCAATTGGAACCGTTTTTGAAAGATCTTTTTTATTGGTATTATTTCATAAAAAGAAATAACAGAAGCTGTCAACGAGGCATACCCCAGTTATTACAATACGTACTTTTAAAAGAGTAAAGATTTTTAAAGCATAACCGTAAGTAAAAACAAGTAATGCCTGGTCCGAGCTATGTTCGCCCCCTCCGACCGTAGGGAACTACAAGCTGTTGATTACTCGTAATCGCCTTGACTCCTCCCCTGATCTCCATATAATATCGCCCCCTACGAACGTAGGGAACCATTTTTGAAAGATGAATGAGTAATGAACCATATAAAATATGAGCGAGTGAATCATGAAAGGAGTGAAATACAGGTGATGGTTGATATCTTTTGCCCTATTACAAATTAGTTAGACTTCATAAATTCTTTTAATTATATTATAAAAGTTGTTTAATGTTAATTTTTTCTTTACAAATATTATTTAATGTTGATTATATTACAAAAATCATGAATATGCATTAATATACTTCTCTTTAAATAATAAAGTCTTACAGTATTAAAACCTATTTGAAAAAATATTAAAAGACTATAAGTCTTTTTAATGTATTTATAATGAAGAAATAATGTATTCTCTTATAATAATATACTCCTTCTATTTTTTTATTTGTCTTTTTATTATAATTAATTATAACTTTATATTTTCAATGTACTTTTTTATTATTTTTTCTTATGAAGTTATCAACCAATCAATTATATAGTTTTAATTGATTGTCATTTTACATTTCCTACATTTTTTTACTACTTTTTATTTTACTTAATCTAAGTGTAAAAGGGTAGAAAAACAAATAATAAAGAACGGATGAGGGAGTATCGAATTAAACTATATCAATCCTTTCATGAAATAGTATATAATGACGAATAAACTTTTACTATTTAAAGAATAATATAGTAATACATCTCCTAGTTCTAATAATATCTAATATTAAACAATTTTCATATAAATATTACAAAATAATTCGTCACACTATTAAATACAATAGTATATAATATAACATTAAACTACTTTTATTATTTAAAGAATAATATGTTAACGCATCTTATGTTTTTATTTAGATAGCAGATAATATTATTAATTATAACATAACCACAACAAGCACTCAAGTTGGCACAATGGTTAGTACGTACATTTTCTCCTTAGGAACCGAGGTTCAAATTCCACAACTCTCACCAAAGCTTGTTATTTATAATATAACACTACTCATCCTTGAACTAAAATGAATAAAGGGCTCAAGGGGCCCTCAAACCAGGCCGGATACACCGAGGCTTCCAAGGGGGCTCGAACCGGGCTGGGGTCAGGGGCCAAAACCTGGGTCCTTATTCAGCCCACTCTTTAACGGGATGGGGCCAAATTGGGGCCGGACTACCAGCCTGGCCTACGAACGGCCCACCATGCCCCTGATTCGTTTGACACGACTGTTTTTTATGCAGAGTATTCATGAATACTTAGATTACTTAGTAGGTGTGAAAACAACACTCGACTTTAAGTATAAAAAGAAGGGTTAATGGCACCAAAGATCTGTATTTAATATTTCCAGTTCGATCACCTCATTCAAAAGTGCCCATATTGGATCATCTACATGTATTTTTTTTTGTTAAAATTTGATCACTGGAACGTTTTGAAATATTTTGGATCATTTCGTAAGATTTTTAACAAGGGTAAATTAGTATCTTAACATTTAAACCCTATTTTCAAAGTCTTTTCCTCCCTACGTTTCTCTTCTCTTATAAATATCTTTTGTCCCTCCCAAATAAAAATGTAGGGTTATTTTGTTGTTTCGTATTTAATAAATAGTTATTATATATTAAATATAAAATTAAGAATCGAATCTCTCCCCCCTCTTCCTTTCAACCCAGCCCCACCCGATCCCCACCCCCACCCTACCCCCAATCTGCATTGCTCACCCTACACCTGACCTATAGGCTACATGTACATCCACAACCAGTCCTGCAACCTTCCTTCCCCTCCCTTCAACACCAAGACCATCAGAAACACCAACTAGACCTGTAGCCTTCCTTCCCTTCCTTCATCCGGCTTCGAAAACGTAACTAAAAATTGGAAAGCAAGAAGCATATTCAGCCAAACGACCGGATTTTGAGTGAGAAATTAGTGTTTTTGCCTCATTAAACTAATGGAGATGAAATTGAATGTTGTAACCCAATCTAAAATCAAAAGTTGAACTTTTTTTTAGTTCATTAGAAAGGTTCGGATTAAGAATAGGGCGAGTGGCACAAAGTGATCAACCGGAAAAGAAATTGGGTTATTGGAATAAGAGTAAAATTGGGTTTCGGCGAAGATGCAAAAAAAGTAAGGAGTAAAAGACGTTGAAATTAGGTGTTAAACGTATTTTAGGAGTATATAAATGTTGATAGATTAATTTACCCTCGTTAAAAACCTTACAAAAGTGGTCCAGTGACCAAATTTTAATGAAAATGCATGTAAGTGATCCAATATAAGCACTTTAAATGAGGGTGATCGAACTAGAAATATTAAATACTTTCAGTTAGACGTGTTAAACGAACCGGGCCTAACCGGGCCGTCCGTGGACCGGGCACGGCCCCTTGAGACCCCGGCCCCAGCACACTTATTAAGGGGCCGAATACAGGCCTCTTGGTTAGGCCCCTGTGCCCGGTCCGCTTCGCCCCCCTTCCAAAGCCTCCGAATGCCCGGTTTACACGGTATACCGTGTAGCACAGAAGCTTATAGAGTTTTAGTTGTGTTTGTATTAAAAGGAAAGTGATGATAGAAGGAATTGAACCTGGTTGACAAATGAGAGATATGTACTTACCATTGTGCCAATATGAATAGTTGTTCATTTTTGTGCTATAATTAATAATATTATCTACAATCTAAATAAAATTATAAGATTGCATTACATATTATTCTTTAAAATAATAAATGTAGTTTAGTGTTACGTTACATAATATACACATTAGCTTTTAAAATGCTTATAAATATTGTTTAATGTTAAATACTATTAAAAATACAAGATGTATTACCATATACTAATGCATTTTATATACACTTATATAATACTAAGTAATACTTATAATTGAAATCGAATTAAACTATATACTACTTTTTGAACACATTATAAATTAAACTATGTATATTAATGCATACTTATTGTTTTTTGTAATATCATTAACATTAAAGAATACCTTATAAAGAAAATTTTAAAATTGAACAAATTTTATAATATAATTAAAAAAATATATTTGTCTAACTAATTTGAACTATAATGATGAATATAGTTCTTTATAATACCAAGATATTGAATAATATAATGATTTTATTAATACCATTACAAAAACAACACAAATGATGTCATAGCTAAATGGTTAAATTATATCCTATCTATGCAAGAGGTCTAAGGATCTTGACGTGGTAAGTGCATACACTCTTGCAGAGATGCAGGAGAGGGGATGAAGGATGTATGTATCCCATGCAGCGGTTTGAAGACTTGGTCCTTGTCCTGAATAGCAATTTTGGGGTCCTTCCTTGCCTTCTATCTTGCTAGACTTCCTAAATTTCCATTAAGGAGAGCTCTAGTTTATTTTCTTGTCTTACCTTGCTTACTATTGCGATTCGCTCGCGAGACTATGTATTTGTTTTGTTTGAATGGTAACACGTAACCCCTGTTGGGTTTTGCACTGGGTTTTGCATAAAAAAAAGAGGTCTAAGGATCAAATCTCACAAGTAACTTCTAATTTTTGTTGGTACTACACGAGCAAAACATAAATAGTTGGACTATTTGGCCCAAACGGTATACCGTGTGGGCTGATACAGTATACCGCCTGAGGCCTTTCAGGCCTCCTTCTTTAAGGGGCCAGATACGGGCCATTCCTTAATGGGCTAAGGCTATCCGACCTGGTTCGTTTAACACATCTACTTTCAATAATCTTTGGTGCCATTAAAACCCAAAAATGAATGAAAAATAACAAAGTAGGATATCATAATCTATAAGTACAGCTTGTAAAAATCATTATGCAAGAATAATTAAGGTAACAAGTCACTAACATAATTAAACTAAGAATAGGTGGAACAACATTCTGCAGTAAAAGGTAACAAGTCACTGACATAATTAAACTAAGAATAGGTGGAACAACATTCTGCAGTAAGAATTTGTTTTTCTTTACTTGTCGTTTTATATTTCCATAACACTTTTTGATTTAGTTTTCCTAGTTTGACCTTGTCATTAAATGAACATGTATGATATTTTTGTCTTGGAACTTGAGATGTTATTGTTTATTCCTACAATAAATGAGGGTATACAAGTAAATAATATGAAATCCTTAATTCTTGTGCCAAAGTCTAAAACGACAAATAAAAAAAACGGAGGGAGTAGTGTATATATGTTAGCATATAAGCCAACAACTAAAAATCAGAATGATAAAGGCAAACCAAGCTTGAGTGAACTATATGTGACCGGCAAAGAGGACATTCTGGCTTTTCATTGCACCACTCCATAATGCAAGTCCTAGATGCCACACGAACGTGAGGCGTAATGTAAGTGAATGAATGGGAAGATTGTTTAGAATATAAGGGTGTCAAGATGTCCATACCAACAAAATACATGGCCACAAGGCGTTGCTGTAGGATGTTGACGATTACTAAGGCACAAAGAGCATTTGCTTACTCCACTCGATTGAGACTGAAGAAAACACAAGCATGCTTAGAATCATAAATAAATTTAATGAAATAGTCCCTGAATTATGTGATTACTTTTACTCTTCTAGTCAATATTTCATGAGTAAACTCCAAATATCTCTATGTGCTCATTATTACCCCTTACACTGACAAAACCAAACCAATCCCTTTTTACCACTAAGCAGATTGCTACATGTATATGAAGATTTAGTGTTAAAAATGTAGTAGTGCAACAGATGGAGTAGTTCCTAAACGATATACCTCAGATGTCGATGCCAATTCAGATATTCCCTTATTAGAGCCTCCAACAACCAAGTTGCCATCTTCATTTAATATAGGTACACCCCGCTCTACATGGTTGCAAGACAATGAAGAACTATCACTCAGTTGCAACTAATGAATCAATGATTTCTTATTTACTTAAATAGATCAAGAGAAAACAGTATCAGAGGCACCCAACAGTCGTTGCAGTAGGTAATAACATGTCACCAACCAAGCATGTAAAAGAATATATGGCATAAGGGCTAAGAGCGTAAGTTCATGACTATAGTTTATATAAATAAATTTTTTGTGTAGATCCTTTTTTAGCGGACATGTTAAATTAAATATAATGCTGAGATCTCTTGGCACCTTGGGAGAACACAAAACCATGACCTATTTGTCACACACGTATATAAGGTGTATATCAATTGCAATAGAAATGTCACTGGCCTGAGGAAATCTGATAGGCCCCAACAGATGTAGGCTGGATTGAACTTGTAATAGAAGACAAATTGGTTCGTCGCAGTCTTTCAGCAGCAAGGATACAAAGCTGAATTAACAGGAAAACTCCTAATATCTGATATCTGCATTAAGAAAATACCTGGACATTTAAACCTTAACAAGGATATTCCCAAAAACTCACAGTGCTACAGAAGCACCAGAACAGGACATTGAAATGAAAACTTTCAAGCTCCATATGTAAACATATAAAAAAAATTAACACAAAAAACACAAAATTTGAAGAGAGTGCGAACCTAAAGATCAATGAACAAATGTGATTGAAATTGATAAGAATGGAGGAGAGAATAATTTATCAGCTTCATCAGACACAAGAAAAGATCACTTCCAAATTACAAGAGACAAGTTCTGTTGATTGTGAAATACATATAAAAGTCATTTTTGGGGAGTGGGCAGAATCACTTCAGTACCTTGGCCGTTGGTTCAAAGGTTTGCCAATAAACTCATACCGAATCCCTGCTGCACGCTTGGAAACATGGTAATACATGCCTGCCAACAAAAACATAATACAATATAAATGCAGGTAACAACTCCGCATTTCAGGTAATAATCTATCCATATAAGCTACAAATATCACATCCAACTAACCTTCAAAATAAAAGAACATCAAATTAGTTCGGAGGACCAACTGTAAGAAGTCACGGGCTAAAGGAAGCATCTGAAACAGAACACAATAACAAGTTCGAGAACAAGTGAGGCTCAATACTCACGGAAAATTAAGGCTACTTGTTTATTTAGCTAAGTACTGGTGGACAGTAAATCCTAGTTTCAAATTTTACTTGGACCGTATAAGCCTGCTTTTAGATGATTGATTCCTGACCAACATTGTAATGTTCAACAATGGAAAGTGTAGTTCCATTAAAAGTACATAAGATTTGTTGTATGCTTCCACTGCGACAACAAAATCGACATTTATAAGATACCAATGAGTAAGAGTGCATACTGAGGGCCACCTATGAGCAGCATATAACCATAAGCCATGAAGTCTTGCTCTACATCTTGAAAGTATTGAAATTGAAGTTCTAGTGGTTGACACAGAGTTATCAGTTGTTCCAGGTTGCAAAACTTGGCCACTCGGGTTGCGGACACCATCATTTTCATCATCAAAAAAATTATCTTCCATGGCAATGCCACGTGAAGCAATTCTTGAACTGCAGTAGAAAATTTTAGTCAATACAATCAAAAAGCTTATTGATAAATAAGAAGGATTGTGTAAGAATTATGTCTATAATAGCAGATGTTGTTCTCTTTTTCTTCTTCCCAGCCTCTTCTATTAACCTGACTCGCTCTGCCATGTAAGGGACTGCAGTCTGGTAGAGAATATAAAGCGCCCGTCTTGCTGGTGTTGGAGGTAGACCATATGGTCCTGCCACCTGTAAAAAAATATATAACAAGATTGTGAAAATTATAAGCCATCCAGAGTGTCGTAGAAGGTTAGGACATAAATCTATATTATTGTTATACACAGCATAATTGCATAGCTACAGAGGAAAGGAAGTAAGGAGTTTAATAAGCAAAAAAAAAAAGACAAGTTCAGACATCTTCATAGTGTGAGACGTGGAAACTTGTATGTTTGCTCGTGGGCCACTGTTGCAACTAAAAATAATGTGTATAGACTATGCAAATACTTACGCGTATCTTCATAACGACCTGCCTTCACTATCCTCAAATATTGAAGTAAGTGATAGTTAGTGCAAATGTATTACTATAACATTAGTGTCAAGTATATAAGAGTATTAGCGTATAGATCAACAAATAGAATGTGGTAGATATTTTATATTACATTGCTATGAACGATAAACATACAAATATATTTCATAACCATGCTTCCAAGATACTTAAGTACGAATGCTTCTAAGATACTTAAGTATGAATGCTTCAAATACAAGTAACTACTAATTTGCTTCATCTATTGAAGTTCAGTGTAAACAACATAGTACATTAGAACTTGGGCATTGCTTTTTGCACCCAATGGCACTCCTTGTCTTTGTAAATTTTGAGCCACTTTTACACTAGAAGTTAAGTGTCATAATCATCAAGTTGAGAAGAAAAACCAATACCCTAAAGCTTAATGTCACTGAGGAAGGCAAGTTTGGAAATAACAAGAATTCACCTGAGTGATGTCGCAGTACTCTTCTCCGAGAGTTTGCTTTCCAGCACCCGTAGTTAAGACATAATACAGCATCTGGCCCAGAAGTTTTGTCTAAAGAAATGTCCCAGAAAAACACTTACTATAAATTCAAAACCATTATACTGTACAGTCTCGAATTATGATAAAATTACCATTAAGGCAATACAACATCAACCCAGCAAGGAGAGATAAACCAAGATACGTGTAGAGCGTGTGTTCAATCATCTGAGAATTTTTTATAAATTCAAAAACCATGGATTATTAACTAACTACATCATCAGACAACATCTCACTAATTTCACTCCATCTAAATTTAACTCAAATTTGCAAAGCAAACAAAAATAATTGAACATTCATAAAAAACAACATGCCTTGATGAATCTAAAGAGCATCCCGCCTAAGTGAGTAAGGGGTCAAATTATACACAGCCTTAGCCCTGTGCTAACTTTGTCCAAATTTAAACAAAATGAAGAATAACCACTATTTTCTACCTCACAACAAATTAGACGTATAGGTAGTGTAATATCCCATTTTGACTTATTATGTCACATCTAAGAGTCGGAGAATATACAAATTTTACTCAACGGGGCATGCAACCGAATACCCAACTACAACAACCATTGACAATAAATTTTGAAAAAACATGGTCTACTGACCATAAAGGAGACCGGAACACTATATATGGCTTAGTAAGTCTAGTTAGAGGTTAACTATGGTTTTGTCAGGTAAAGAAAGGGTAAGGGTTAGTTACAAGTTACAACTCCCATGTCACAACTAACATTTGCTTTTGGTTATTTTCATTTTTGCCCATGAAGTGTCCTTCTCTTTCAAGTTGATATCTTGTATCGTTTCAAATTTCAACAACAGTTCTTAATGATTCAACAAAATCTAACGACAAAATTAACCATAAATTAACAAATTGCAATGATCCGTGAATAAGTAAAAAACATAGATTTTACCAATTAGCCATTGGCACAACTTCGATCTGATAGAAATGATTTAACAAATTTGGTGAAGGAAACCGTTGCCACCATCATCACCATATAAAATTATCACACCACCAATAAGAACCGGACTTCGTTAATTGCTTATCGAACAATTTTAATCTAGGGATGATGGTGTGGGATGATTGACTTTATAGTGGTGGTGGCATTTGGTTTGAAACCACTGTCTACTACTCCACATAGATACGAAGCCTATGAAGTGTAATGAGACGTTTTTTATTTATTCCATTATATACGAGAGGCATATATCATAAAATCTTTGACTCCATATGAAATGGAGTAAGTAAAACAATCACTACAGATGACAAATTCCTAATAACAACACAGGCAATTGATTCATTCAAACTAATCGAATTGTTCAAGAATTTCTAATACCAACCTCATGCTGATAAGTTAGAGCAACTCTCGAACCTGAAAAAAGAAAATCAACTTCAGTTGCATACAAACAAATCAAAAAACCATCAAAACAAATACACAAGTACAGAATCAAACCAAACAGATGTCGAAATGCATCACGACACGCTTCACACACAAAGGAGGCATACTGTTCATCCTTCTCAGCTGCCCTCATGATTTCAGGCTGGGCCGCTAACGGGAAACGCTTGACCCCGCCGCTGAATCTTGAATCCCCACCGCCACTAGGGCCAGCCTCATCTGTGCTGCTGTTTCCTACAACCATATCTCCTAAGGCTGACTAAATCACCCAATTTATCGAAATCAACTAATTTTTATGACTATTTATCTCTAAATATTCAATTGGGCTTCTCCAAAATCAAAACTTTATTACTGTTTCTGCTTCTGAAATACGAACCCTCACTCTTAAAATTGGATTAAGCAAAATTCTACTAAAATCGCAATTTTCAGAGTAAAATAAGAAAATTTTGCTGAAATTTGAACCCTAAGTTGTAAATTGAATTAGGAAAAATCTGCGAAATTCGAAAACCCAGTTATTATTGAGAGCTTGAAGTTGGTAAAAATGGAGAAATGAGGATGTTGAGCTTCAAAAGCGAAGGTGAATAGGTGACTGAGTTCAGTTCCCAAGGAACCACTATACACACTCAATTATGTTTTTTAAAGTTAAATGACTATTTTATCTTTACATGAAACTTCGTAAAACACGAGCAACACTATACACACACTAAGATAGTGTTTTTTTCGATAAAAAATTAAAATTTTGCACCCAAGTGAACTCTCACGTCAACTACCCTTCCAAATAGAGGGCAAAATGGTAATTTCATACCAAAACCACTACTGTTTTTACATAGAAAGGTCAAATAGTCATTCATTTCTCAAAGCCTCAAACCACTTATTTATAAGCATAGATCAAATTCCAAAATAATCAAGCTTGCTAATCATTTCGAGTTGTCAATACCTTAGCTTTAGTGTATTAAAACTTTTGTTATAATAATTCTCGTATATATTTGTTTATTGATTTAATAGTCATTCTGAAGCGAGCTAGTAGGTCTACCCAATTGAGAACTTATAATATTAGGGGGGGAGGGGACTATAAAGTGTTGGAATTATGAGGTGTTTGACACGTCATAATTAATGTCCGTTGAACAATTCGATTGTTCGTAGTGATTACTTATTTAAAGTTAAGTTCATACGTATATTATATGTTTGACAATAATATACGAGCTGGGAATGAATTCGAAATACATTAGGGTCATGATGGTTTTACTAGGGTCCGCTCATGATTTATATGTTACTATGTTAGTAATATACTTGTCGATATTTTATTAACATATTACTAATGTTATTTCGATCCTAGAAGGTCACACACATACAATGCGCTTGATTTTTCAATGCGATTGAAACTTGCGGGATTAAAGTGTAAACGTCAAAGAATAAAAGATTAGTCGACTAATACGATGAGTTTTAATGTGATTAAAACACAAAAAATATGAGTTTTAGTGTGATTAAAACACAAAAGGAGGAGTTTTAATGTGATTAAAACACCAATAAGATGAAACACCTATATAATATATATAATTCTCAATTGTATGAGGTAGTTGAAACAATAAAAAAAAGCTCTCCTCTTCCTTCTCCTCATGTTTGGTCAAAACTAAGAGAAAACGTTTTCTCTTGGTTCATTCTTTGTCCAAAACAATTCCAAGCTCTAGCTGCTTCAAAGGAAGGAATCAATCCCGCATTGGTGTGGACTAACTAGAGAGAGGAACGTTGGTTGCTCTTCCGCTGCTCACTCAATCACGCTTCAAGAGGTATACACGAAACTCATACTTAAATGTGATTTTAGAACGTTATATTCGACCATTTATACGACTTTACGTAATTTTGATATGCAAAAGTTGTATAAAATCTCAGCAATAAGATCGAATATGTGGAGTGCACATATGGTGACATTTGAGGTCTTGGATATAGATATTACATGATGTTTCACTTGGTCATTATAGGAGGTGAATGCAAATTTTGGTTAAGTTCAAGACTTCTGCGAACAAAGGGGTTAACCGTGAACCACCTGAATATATATAAACTCTTAATAAATGAGTTCTGGACTTCCATGGACGATAGGGTAACTTCCTCCAAGCAACAAGTCCTTTCTAACTTATTCATCTTCATCAATAGATTAAGATATGTTCATATTTTTCATAAAACTATTCATGTATATATATTTAGAGTGTAATTATCTTAAGTTATGTAAGATATGGTGCTTGAAATATCGAAGCAATAAACAAATAATAAAAGTGTACTATAAAATATTGCACAAAAGTATAACAGGCGATTTGAAATTTACTAAGAATATAGGATTTGGCCAGAAGATATATATAAAACTTCTTAGGTATTCCCTCTATCTTATCAAGGTTATTATGTGTTAGTTGTAATCTTTAGGCTAAAATTCTGCCAAGTCCTTGAATTTTAGTCATCTGCTAATTTGGCTCCTGAATTTTAGAAATCGGTCTACTTACCTCCTGAATTATCCAACTAGTCATTTTGGCTATTTTCGCCACTATTTGTGAGGCAAATTGACATATTTTAAGTTTTATGGTCACTTTTAATAATAAAAAATATATTGGGGCTCTTTTAAAATAAAACCCAATTTTTTTTTTGATAAATTAGCGATGAGGTGAGTATCGAACCCATGACCTTTTGGTCACTGACAAGAGCCTTTTCCACTAGGCTATTCGATTAACTCAAACCCCCTCACCCTCCCTCACGGTTTTTTTTTGTAAAAGAAAACCCAATTATTTAAAAAAAATCCCCTCTCCTCCGTCGTCCCTAACCCTCATCCCCCATCTCCGCAGTCGTCCCCAACCCCCTCCTCCTCCCTCACGGTCTACCCCCCTCGTTGATCTTCTTCTCCATCTCCCCATCCCCCCGTCGATCTACTTCTTCATCTCTCCCCTCCCCCGTCCTCCCGTCGATTTTCTTCTCCATCTGCCCCCCTCCAGCTCGAACTCCCTCCACCCCACCCTCCAGCTCGATCGTCCCCCTCCAAGCAAGTCTCGCTCGTCAATGGTGAACGGGGTTAGGGATGGGGTGGGGGTTTATTATTATTTTTTATTTCTTGTTTAATAATTTAATTTAATTTAATTTTTTATTACTTGGTATATTATTTTTAAATTTTTTATTACTTTGTACATTATAAATTGACCCCTAATGTCTTGTTATATGTTGAATGCCTATTTTGCCCTTCATTTTAAGGTGAAAATGGCCAAAATGACCAGTTGAGGTAGTCCAGAGAGCAAGTAAATGGATTTCTAAAGTTCACATGTCAAATTAACCAGATGACCAAAGTTCAGGGCCTAATAGAGTTTGATCCTAATATTTTTTTCATTTTAATAACTTGTTCTATATTTTCAACCGTTCTATGTAATTTGTGTAATATCTAGTTTTAATTAATATTACATCCAATTTATTTTAGTAAACTTTTTCACTTTTCCAGGCATAACAATTTTATAGATGACCAATTACTTCCTATTTATTATCTTGAAAATATCTAATTTTTATAAGTAAAGTTGTTATAATATTTATTGACTAATGATTTTCCCACCCCAATTCTTAATATTGGCATTCAATCTTTTTATGATGTTGATGTCACTTTTACATTACAAATGAAGTATTGTTATCAATACGTGGAGTGAGAAAATTATTGATCTATTTATTTTGTTGTAATTTTTCGGAATGCATATGGAAAATAATTTATAACTCAACTTGCGTTTCAAAAGTTGAAATAGTATATAACGATGAATTGGAGGTACGTAGTCTAAAATAGTGTCTCTAAGAAACTGTAAATAACAAAAATCGAACAATTTTTTAAAAGGCGGAGATTGGAGAGAGTTAAAGTTTTTTTTTTTTGGCTAATTAGTCATAAGGAGAGTTATTAAGTCGGTATATATATATATATGTTCATGAGGTCATGGGTTCAACACTTCCTAAGTATAATTCTTTTTATATTAGTTTATAGCACTTATGAAGTCTATTTTAACTATTCATTAGTTATAAAAATAAATTTTAGACATTTCATATATATTTTTTATAATTCATTATGATGGAATTAATAATTTACTTAATATTTTAAGAATAAAATTAAATATTTAACATATTTCAAAAAATTCTTGCATGCAATAAAAAAGTTGTCGTAAATATTTTATTAGCATAATACAAAAAATAAATAAAAATTCTTAATATATATTTTGAACCACCCGGACAAAATCACCAAATCCGCCCCGCACAAACTCTGCCTAATAGCAATTATCGATTAGAAGCGTGGTTAGCTTGAGCATATGGACTATAAATTGTTTCCTAGGACCACATGCAGTTTGTTTCGTAGAAGACATCATCTACTTGCATCAGAGGATCTAACTAAAATGGTAGAAATTCTGGTTCAAGATATGCTAACGATCGTGTGTAATCAACTTGATTCTATGATATATATGGACTATTCCATATTCAAACAAGAAGAAATTATTGGCAAGATGGCCATATACATTGGCTGATCCTATTAACTATGACCAGGGAATCTTTATAGAAAAATGTAATCTCTATGTGGAAGATCTTTCTTGATAACTACTAAGTTCAAGAGGCGGCTATTTCGGTATCTCAATAAGTTCAAACTTATTAGATGGTTAATGTATTGGCTCACAAATAGTTAATATGTAATTGGCTCAAGAGTAGGGCTAGAAACGAGTTGGGTAATTTATTATCCTTTCGAGTACTCGGTCCGAGTACTCAACTCGATAAACTGCTCGATAGTTCGAGTAGAGAGTCCTAAGTTTTGCTCGTTTCAAATACCCGACTCGCTCGATAAATACACTGTCAGTAAATAAATAATTAGATAACTTAATAATTTTAATATATATGTTAAAAATAATTATTTATAGTTAAGGTTTGTGCATTTTATTATAGATATTTGAGATAATTAAGGTTTATTCAATTTATTAATATCTTAAATGTACCAATACATTTTTTATTTTTGTTAAAAGATGAGTTCATTCCATATTTACCTTAACGAGTCGGGTATTTATCCAGTCGGGTCGGACAATTGCCTTAACGAGTCGGGTACTAAAGTTGAGCTCGACACCTTATCGATTCGTGTACTACCCGGCTCGTTATCTTATCAAGTTGGGTACTACCCGACTCGTTTTTAGCACTACTCAATAGTCACAAGTTGTAGGAGCACAATCCATTTTAGATTTCAAAAGAAGGTATGGAGGGGGTTTCAAATTGGGGTAGGAGAGGGGTTTCGAATTTTGGGGAGGGTGGAGGTAGAGTTTCGAATTTGGGGTGGGGATGGAGGTAGGGTTTCGAATTTCGGGTGGGGTGGAGGTAGAGTGGGTTATTGGTGATGGTTGTGATGGTGGTAGTTGATGGTGGTGGTGGTGGTGGTGGTGAGGTTACATGTGGGCAAGAAGAAGATGAAAAGGGAAAAAAGAATGGGGAAGTATAAGTAATTAAGTATAGAATTTTAGAAGTAAGGGCAAAATAGACATTTCATGGTGACAGGTTCTAATTTTTTGCCAAAAGAACTGGAAAGTGCTCCATATTAAAAGTATGCTCCAAAAGGTGCCAATCTTGCGAAATCGAATGCCTTTGAGGATGATATTTCAATTGTGACATTTATTTGGTTTTGGAGTGTTTTATAGGGGAAAAATTATAGTAGTTCGTTTTGAATCGTACTCTGGAGTAATGTATTTTTTTGTTATTGTTTGATCTTTATGCAACACTTACCAATTCTTTGTTGCCTTGTAATACTTCACTTTTGTGAGTTGAACAAAAAAAGATGTGATGAAGAAGATGTGGAAGAAGATGAATTATGGCAAATGGAAGAGGTAATTAGTCAATTTGCACGGGAAAATTGCTATTTAGGTAAAAAAAGTTGGGTGGTACAAATATAAAAGAAAGAAGTCAAATGGGCGTTAATCTTCGAGATTTCTTTGTCATGTGTAAGACTTCAAGTTGATTATTAGTCGTCCTAATGTGTTAAGAAATCAAAAAGACATTTACTCTTACCATGACACGACTATGGCACTCGTAGAATCTTGAATATATATTAGGTAACCATTTAAAGATCGAATTTCTACTTCTATATTTTTATTTAACTAGTGGCATGTGTCTACAGATTCACAAATGGGTGTGAATTGTATATTGAGCCTAAATACATACTATACATAAATTAAGTTTTTGTTTCCTTCATTAATGCATAAGAAGTAGGAGAAATTTGACAGATTGACAACTTTTGGCACAAATCTTTAAAAAACATCTCTCTAACCACCATAACAAACATAAAATCATAACCTCCCCCCCCCCCCCCCCCCCCCCCCAAAAATAACCTTAAATCTTGACCTTGCCCCTCCCACAACCCCCCCCCCCCCCCCCCCCCCAATTCGCTATTTTGGGGTCATGTTTTTTACGTATGGCAATGTAGGAGGTCGGGATTTTAAGGTGGGGATAGGTGGATGGATGGTGCTTGGTGATGGAGAAATTGAGTAAAATGGCACACCTTGAGCCTTGTTATTAACTTAGAGCACCAATTTACAATTTTTAGCAAAGTGGCATGATTTTTGAAGCAATGTTGATCCTATAGTTGCCATGATTCATGGGCATTGTTGTCCGATTTCGTATCATCTTCAAATGGTAATATCATTTAAGCTTCCTTAATTTACCCCTACAGACATTTTCTGAGTTGTCACTAATGTTGCTGATTGGTTTTAATGTTAATTATATCATTAGTGTTGAATCGATTATCTCCGTTTTGTAGTAACCTCCCATTTTGTGACGCATGAATCAAGTACGTTTTTTTTTTATTGATTGCCACCTTTTGTTAGCAAATCTTTTTGATCAGCATGAATCAAGCTTCAATTTTTTAGTAATTCCTCATGATTTTGTTAATTTATTACTCATGTGTTATTAAGCATGAGAAAATTTATCACTTTAATTGGAGTATGTTTCTTTATTTTTAGTTTGATGAGTACTACTATTTATATTTGTTCCTAGTTATTGTAGATTTAATGGTTAACAGAGTTCGTGTATTAGGTAGCAGATTATTAACAAAAAAGATTGCAATAGCCATAGTAAATCAATTATTAATACTGCCCGATATATAATAAATTCCCTAGTGTATAACCTTACTTTGTGTATAAATTGTTATTACCTGGTTTTTTCAATAGCCTTTTTATAGCGAAGATGTTAACCAAGTAGATAAGGCATTCTCGGAGTATCTTGTATGCTTATATTTAGGGGTGTGGAGGAAAACCGAAACCGAGCCGAACCGAAAAGGAACCGAACCGAAGAGAACCGATTTTGTTGGAACTGATCGAAATCAAACCGATTTCGGTTCCGCCTTTGAGGGAACCGAACCGATGAGGTTCGGCTTATGGGAGAACCGAACCGAAGACTAATTTTATGTAGAAAAAATTAAGCTTAATAAAGGATAATTGACGAAGGGATTCAACATTGTTTATTGTTAGTATGAAATAGTAATAGATAAGTGAATATGTTTTAAGCTAATAATATATAGATACATATATATATATTTAAAAAGTGGTAACGTGTGACGAATGTGTATACGAATTTTGAAATTAGTTATAAAAGGAGCTCGTTAAACTTATATAGAGTAGATATATCTTTGGAACTTAATTATGAGTTACATTTAATATAAAACAATACTAATCACATTTAGATATGAGTCCAAAATGAATAATAATATTAGCTAGGAACGAACATACCTAAAATTTCAAAGCCGAAAGTGGCTCAAATTTAGGTCCAAAACACGAGGCCCAGAACCGGCCTAGAACCGAAACCGAACTGGAACCAACCTGGAACCGATATGAACCGAACCGCTTAGAAACGAACCAATTTCGGTTCTGTCCGGCATAGTACCTATGATGTCGGTTGGATTCTTGTTTTTGACCAAAACCGAACCGTGCACACCCCTACTTATATTGTTATATTCGATGTCAAAATTCTTGCAAACAAAATTACTCTTTAAATTGTTAATATGCCATTCTTCCAGTAGCCATTCACTTGGAAATCTGGTAAACAAGTGTTGTTTAAATTGTTACTATGAAGTAATCAAGTTTAATTTTGTGCTAGTAGCCATTTAAATAATGAAATCAGCAATCATAATGAGCCCTGGTATCTATCCATTTTGCAGGCTTCACACCACGGCTGAAGGTTGGCCACTCTCCTTCAGTTTACTCTTTTGTTTCGCGAATATTGCTTGCATTCATTAGTAATACTTAGATGTAGTATCAAACAAATTAACCAACCAGAAATGATCACAGACCCAAGATTGACATTCGAAAAATAGAATACGTAAATTACATTATTTATTTTTGGGTTGTCTCACGTTCTAAATAACTCACATGTTCATTAAGTAGGTAAACAACATCTTCTGAGGACCTACTTACATTTATACTAATGCCAAAGGAATGGCATTTTGTCAATGTCTGCCCAAAAATGGATAAAACTAGTTGGTTTTTTTTTTCATAATTGTTCCATGTTGATAGTACCATTTTTTATTGGTTATACTTATGATAGTATGTATTGTTGACTTACAGGCGATGATACCAGCACATTATGCAAATCACTTTCTGTGCTATGTTATCAGCCTAGGATATGATGATTTTTGTTTTATGACAAGCGTGCGCTCATCATCGTGAAAACTAGGAAACGGGTTGCCAAGCGTGTATGGAGTTCTCGGGAGCTGTCTAATTCGAGAAGCTACTTGTTTCATCACCAATGGATATAACGCCCTAGGAATAGCATGCCCATATGACTGAAAATTGTTCAATTGGGTGGATCCACACATGCCGGAACAGAAAGACGCTAATAGTTGCGTGGTGTTCGTGATGAAGTTCATGGAAGAGTGGGAAGCGGCTCCAGAGAACATGCCATCTTTCCGTGACTGGCCATGGTACAAGCAAAGGAATCCAGAAGCTCTAAAACGGACAACAGAATTCAGGCCTAACATTGTACACCAGATCATTTGTGATGAGACAAATGAAGTCAAGGAAGCTATTTATAAGGAGGGCATGAGGTGGAACTCGGCACGACTAGTGTCATTGGAAAAGGAACAAAGAGACAACAGATAAAAAAAATGCTAAGTGGGATGGACTATCTGTTTTTTATGTGGTTTTACAGTTTGTAACCAAATATCGTCCGCTAGCAAACTGGTTTTTGTTTAGACAAATTGTTGTAATTATTGTTTGGTGGCATTCAGAATGACCTTGACATGACATATCTCCAATATATCTAGTTCTTGTTTTGACACATTTATTTGTTGGGTAAACTAATGGGTATATGACCTCATTTCTTTTAATAGTCAAATTTTGAAAAACTTAGACAAAATACAACTCAAGTAGAAATTCTATATATGCCTAATTAAATAAATGCCGTAGCCCATTTATTCAATAATGCCACGTAAATTGAGATGGATGGAATTGTTTGACATGACTAAAATGTCATTTGACAAAAAAAAAATAGACGAGATTCACTTATTTGCTAACTCCCAAGTGTTATCAATATTAACTTAAACGAATTTCCAACTGTTTATTATATACAAATGTCATACATATTTATAAAAGATACCATTGGATAATTAGATATTTTATAATATTTTATAAATATGTATGACATTTGTATATAATAAACAGTTGGAAATTTGTTTTAGTTAATATTGATAACACTTGGGAGTTAGCACATAAGCGAATCTCGCTTATTTTTTTTGTCAAATGGCATTTTAGTCATGTCAAACAATTCCATCCATTTCAATTTACGTGGGATTATTGGATAAATGGGCTATGGCATTTATTTAATTAGGCATATCTTTTGAAACAATTCCAAACAGTATGTCAGAAATGCAATCAAATTATGATATCATGGCATTATTAAAGCTTCAAAAGATACCATTGCCCAAAAATTTAATAATACAACATAGGTTGATATGGTTGGAATTGTTTAAGAGGCTTAAAATACCAGTTGACATGAGACATAAAGGTCGCACCCGTAATGTCCAGCATAAATGTTGACCTAAGACATAATTAGGAAGAAGTTACAATAAATTAAATATCGTTCAAAACATGAAAATTGGTTTACACTGAGGCTTAAAATACTAGTTGACATGAGACATAAAGCACCCGTAATGTCCAGCATAAATGTTGACCTAAGACATATTTAGGAAGAAGTTACTATAAATTAAATATCGTTCAAAACATGAAAATTGGTTTAGACTGAAATAACACAATGAGAACTGTAAAAATTCCATGGACTAGAAACTCTTAGTATTTAATGAACAATGTGCAAACCGAAATGCATAAGGTAGTGCCATCATATATTGTTTATGGCATTTGTAGACTAGTTCTCGATGCAGCCATATATTAAAAAAAAGAACGATGAAAAAATCGAATGTTGTTATATACTACAGCTCATCCGTTCCTACCCTGGGCTTGTTCTTCCATCTCGCGTCTTAACCTATGCCTCCACTTCTAATGTCTAATCTCAACATTTGACACCAGTCTAGCTTTGCTACCCTCCAATGAAGAGTCGGTGAATTTTTTATTCCTAACCTTGAACGACGTATAAGGTTCTACCAAATCCTCTGCAACAGATAAGACCATAATCATCATGATGATAGATGGCATTAGTTAACAAGGCATTACAAAAATGAAAAGTTACCCAAAGATGAGGAACATTGCTGACGAGTAAGGCTTGTAGTCTTAGATTTCTGCATGATCTCATGCGCTACCTTAGCACATTCCTCACAATATTTCATGTATGCCAAAAAAGCATCATCATCGTAACAGATTCGATTACCGACAACAACATTGTGATTGTACAAAGTTTGATAACTTTGCCCATGTGTAGACGGCGCCACTACAGTAGTGTTCAAAGGGACACTGGTGGTTTTGCAGCACCTCGCAACCATCTCTCAAATCTGCAAACTCTATGATAATTTTGCAGACGTCAATTCCATATGCATCAACGATCTCAAAAACTCTAAATATGTGACTGTTGGGATTTTATACATGTTTTGCATATCAAATTATACAAAAACGTATAAACGATCGAATACAAAGTTCTAAATTCACATTTAACTACGAGTTTCGAGTATACCTCTTGAAGCGTGATCGAGTGCGTAGCGGAAGAGCAACGTCCGTTCCTCTCTCTAGTTAGTCCACACCAATGCGTGATTGATTCCTCCCTTGAAGCAACTAGAGCTTGAAGCGTATATGTCAAGAATGAACCAAGAGAAAAACGATTTCTTCTCTTGGTTTGTGTGTATATTTTCGGCTAAAAACTAGAGGAAGGAAGAATATTTTTTTTGCTTTTTTTTTGTCTTACAAAGTGTGCAAAAAAGGATGATGAACATTGTCATCAAATGTGGTCTTAATATGGTGTTAATCACATTAACATCCATATGTAACCTCCCCTTTTTTCAAGCTCCCATTCAAGACTAGCATTAGTGCATTTGAATTTAAAAAGTCAAATGCATTCTTATGCATCATTTTTGGACGGTTAATGGGGTGGAAATTCCACTTTGGAATTTCCTCCCCTTTATTCTTTGACGTTTACACTTTTAACCCGGAAGTTTCAATCGTATTGAAAATCAAGCGCATTGTTTGTGTGTGACCTTCTAGGATCGAAATAACATTAGCCATATGTTAATAAAATATCGACAAGTATTTTACTATCATATAAATCATGAGCGGGTCCTAGTAAAACCATCAAGACCCCTAATGTATTTCGAATTCATTCCCAGCTCGTATATTATTGTCAAACAAATAATATACGTATGAACTTAACCTTAAATAAGTAATCACTTCGAACAATCAAATTGTTCAATGGGCACTAATTATGACGTGTCAAACATCTCATAATTCCAACACTCCCACTTGCCCTTGGACGATTACTTGTGAAGTGATTCTTTCGCATCGCGATTCTCACAGTCAAGCTATGGTAAGATATGTGTCACCATACTCTTGCACCTGTACTGTCTCGGATACATAGAATTAATGTGATACCCAGTACTGCTACTGGAGATGGCCATCTTAATCACCATTAATCTACCGAGATTTTATGAATCAATCGACATAACCGATTTGTGCGAATCCCCTCTGATGTACAACCAATGTACCAACATGTTCCAAGTATGCCCAACATATGCCTTTATAGCCTCCCTTCTACAGGAGACGATTTACATAGTCAAGACACGCAAGTCTCATGCTAACGCATTCCTGCCATACAGGTCTAAGAATCACCATTTAACATAAGTTCGATGAGAAACACTTAGGACACAGATATGTCATCTTCTAAGTTCTCATGGCGGTCGAATCCAGTATCATAACTTGGACTAGTTCCAAGATATATACCCATGTACATGATTAGAGTACACTTACTCCCTTTCTTGTCTAAGAAACGTGACCAAGACAATCATGTGCATGCTGATCATTACAATGTTCGATTCCAATTAGTGAACATTTGATCAGAGATAAGTTATCCCCTTGCTTCTAGGCTTAGTAGAGGGTTTCTCATTTGGGATCCTCAACCCCAAAGACCTCTCTAGAAGCCATGGATAACAATGGAATCAAAATAAAGATATATGTATGAAAGACAGTAAAACTGAAAATAAACATACATATATTTGAATCAATTATTCAACATAATCTTATCAGGACTAAACTATGACAAAATACAGACAATACAGCTCCCACTAAACCTAACGCCATTCAAGCATATATCTAAGTCCTGCACCAGATACGTGCTTGTCATGTTTCCTCTGAGGCAAAGGTTTGGTCAATGGGTCGGCCAGGTTATCGTCTGTATGTATCTTGCATACACTCACATCGCCTCGTTCCGTGATGTCACGAATGATGTGATACTTTCTGAGCACATGCTTGGAGCGGTGATGTGATCTTGGTTCCTTGGCTTGAGCAATTGCACCAGTGTTATCACAGTATAACACTACTGGCTCGTCAATGCTAGGTACAACACCAAGCTCACTCACAAACTTCTTGATCCAGCATGCTTCCTTTGCAGCTTCAGATGCTGCAACATATTCTGCCTCTGTCGTAGAATCAGCCACAGTGCCTTGCTTGCTACTGCACCAAGACACTGCGCCACCATTGATGCAAAACACATAACCAGACTGAGATCTAGAATCATCTTTGTCGGTTTGAAAGCTCGCATCGGTGTAGCCTACAACCTGTAACTCTTTATCTCCCCCATAGACAAGACACATGTCTTTAGTATTTCTCAAATACTTAAGAACGGCCTTTACGGCCTTCCAGTGCTCTTGTCCTGGACACGATTGATAACGACTTGTTACACTCAAAGCGTAAGAAACGTCAGGTCGTGTACAAAGCATGGCATACATGATAGATCCTATGGCTGAGGCATAAGGGATCTTGTTCATCTTCTCTATTTCGATGCTGTCTGTGGGACTGTCAGCACGACTAATAGAAATGCCATGTCTCATAGGGAGATTACCTTTCTTGGAATTTTCCATATGGAATCTAAGTAATACCTTATCAATATAAGTGTTTTGACTCAGTCCAATGAGTCTCTTAGATCGTTCCCTATGGATCTTAATTCCAAGAATGTACTGAGCCTCTCCTAGGTCTTTCATAGAGAAACATTTGCACAACCATGCCTTGACTGATTCAAGCATGGGTATGTCGTTTCCTATGAGAAGAATGTCGTCTACATATAGCACGACAAATGCAATGTTGCTCCCACTAACCTTCTTGTATACACAAGAATCTTCTTCACATCGAATGAATCCAAACTCTTTGATTGATTCATTGAAGCGAAGATTCCAACTCCTAGATGCTTGCTTCAGACCATAAATAGATCTTTGAAGTTTGCATACTTTCTTAGGCTCTTTCGAGCTTGTGAATCCAGGAGGTTGTGTCATGTACACATCCTCTTCTAGTTTCCCGTTAAGGAAAGCTGTCTTCACATCCATTTGCCAAATTTCATAATCGTAGTATGCGGCAATGGCTAAGATAATCCGAATGGATTTAAACTTAACGACTGGAGAAAAAGTTTCATCATAGTCGATACCATGAATCTGTTTGAAACCTTTAGCCACAAGTCGAGCCTTATAAACATGGACATTTCCATCTTTATCAAGCTTTCGTTTAAATACCCATTTGCATTCGATGGGTCTATCACCCCTCGGCAAATCAATCAATGTCCATACTTTATTATGGTACATTGATTCCATCTCGGATTGCATGGCTAGGAGCCATTCATCAGCATCAGGTTGTTTCATGGCTTCCTCATAAGTTGAGGGTTCCCCGCTTTCAATCAGGAAAAATTCCCCATACCATCTATCGGGTTCCTGACGGGACCTTTCGGATCTCCGAGGGATGTTTTGAGTATCAGCAGGCTCGTCTACGGTTTCCCGTGGATCGAGTTGAACCTCTTCTTCATAAGAAGGGTCCACCTCCTGAGGTGATTCAGCTAAGGTACTAGTACCTGCTACATCACCCTCTTGAACAATTTCAAGAGTCTCATTACTCTTATATCTCTTTGTAATGTATTCTTTCTCAAGGAAAGTTCCATTACGAGCCACGAAAATCTTATTTTCGGGTTTGAGATAAAAGTAATATCCCTTGGTTTCCTTAGGATAACCAATGAAGTAACACTTGTCGGATTTAGGTCCAAGCTTATCTTTGTTAACTTTCTTAACATAGGCCTCGGATCCCCAAATCCTCAAGTACCCTAGTTTGGGAAGAGTCCCAAACCACATCTCATGTGGGGTCTTAGGTGCTGATTTGGTTGGACATTTGTTTAGTGTGGAAGCGGCAGTTTCCAATGCATAACCCCAAAAACTAGTTGGGAGTTCTGATGTGCTCATCATTGATCGAACCATATCTAATAAGGTTCGATTTCTCCTTTCGGAGACACCATTGTGTTGTGGTGTACCAGCAGGTGTGAGTTGTGATACAATACCACATTCTCTTAGGTGTTGCAAGAAGTCATGGCTCAAGTATTCTCCTCCCTTGTCGGAGCGAAGAATCTTGATTGTCCTGCCGAGTTGGTTTTCTACTTCTTTCTGAAATTCTTTGAACTTTTCAAAGGCTTCACTCTTATGTTTCAACAGATATACGTAACCATATCTGCTGAAGTCATCGGTGAAGGTAATGAAGTATGGAAAACCTCCTCTAGCGGGCGTGTTCATTGGGCCACATATATCAGTATGTATGATTCCCAATAAATCACTTGCCCTTTCACTCGTACCAGTGAAAGGTGACTTGGTCATCTTTCCTAAAAGACATGACTCGCATTTGTCATAAGATTCAAAACCAGATGACGTAAGAATTCCATTGTCATGGAGCTCTTTAATGCGTTTGTCACTTATATGACCGAGTCTACAATGCCATAAGTATGTCGGGTTCAAGTCATTGGGCTTGTTCCTTTTCATACTGATGTTATAAGTTTCTACACTTGTTTCCAAGATATAGAGACCACTCTGCAGGGATGCAGTACAATAAACATTTCCATTTTTAGAGATAAAACAACCACTTTTATCAATAGTAACGGAAAAACCATCCAAATTTAATAAGGAAATTGATATAATGTTCCTACATAAAGTAGGAACATAGAATACATTATTCAAAACAATACAATATCCAGATGGTAAATTTAAAGACAGTGTTCCTACAGCAAGAGCTACAACTTTTGCACCATTGCCTACTCGTAGGTCCACTTCATCCCTTGTGAGCTTCCTTCTATTCTGCAGGTGCTGCATATTTCGACAAATATGAGTACCACATCCAGTGTCTAACACCCAAGAATTAGAATCAGAAGGTAAATCAGTTATAACATGAATACCTGTTGGCGGAGTAGTAGTGGTCAAACCACTCTTCTTGTCTGCCAGGTACTTCTTGCAGTTTCTCTTCCAATGGCCAATGATTCCGCAATAATGACACTTGTCTTCCCTTTTGGCATCCTTCTTGGATGCCTTTTGAGTAGGAGCTGTTGCACGGGGGGCAACCTTAGTCTTGCCTTTGGCACCTTTCTTCCTCTTGAACTGTTTCTTGTTCTGAATGGTCAGAACAGAGGAAGAAGTGCCTTTTGCCTTCTTAATGTTTTGTTCAACATTGTTGATCATACCATGCAGCTCAGACAACGTCTTGTCATATTGGTGCATGTTAAAGTTCAACACAAAACCACTGAAGGAATCAGGCAGCGACCTAAGAATGATATCCACAGACATCTCCTTAGAGACGGGTGCCCCCAATGAGGCCAGTCTTTCGACCAGCCCTATCATCTTGATGACATGGGGACTTGCTGGCTGTCCATTGCCTAGCTTACAGTCAACAAGAGCACAAACAGTATCGTATCTCTCATTGCGTGCCTCCCGCTGGAACAAATTTTCCAGCTGGCGGTACATATCGTAAGCGTTGACCTCTTCGAATTGAATCTGAAGATTCGATTCCATGTTGGCCAACATTAAGCACTGGACATCTGTAGCATCATTCATGTGCTGTTCATAGACATAATACTCATTCTCATCGGTGGGAACGACCTCAGGAAGTTTGGTGGTGAGCACATAATCTGTTCTCTCAGACTTGAGAATAATTCTCAAGTTGCGAGCCCAGTCATGGAAATTAGCACCATTAAGTTTGCATTTCTCCAAAGCGGAGCGGAGAGACTTAGAGTTTTTATCGTTCGTAGACATGATAACTACAGCGGTAAAAGGCGAATAAATAACTCAGATAAGCATGTCATAGTGATAATTCAAAATATCAAAATATTTGAACTCATACAATGTGTTCATAATCCTACTAAAATACACAATGTATCCGAGAACTCAGATAATTAATAATCGAACGGCAGCACGCAACATTTCGACTACCAATCATGTGAGTAGGTGAATGATCACCATTTATGCCGGGCATAATTCTCGGTGTCACCAAAAATCTTACAAGATTGCATTGGTGACAACTTTTGCCAACAGGCCCAAATCTGATTATGGGAATCACTGTTCAAGTAACCTGAGCCTACTGACGAAAGTCAGAATGAACAATCGAAGCCCGATTCTGAATCGGAAATCATTCGATTATTCCATCGGGATCAAGTCATAGGACATGTCATGTCTGCCAATCTGGCAGGTCCATGCATACGTATGTCTTATTCCGACTTTAGGGTCAGGTATGGCAAATTACTTGACTTAAGGTAGGATTAGTTATAAATATATAATCATGATCATACATGCATATATACATTCACTTAAGCAAGAATATATATCATATGAGCATGAAAATTAAGAATTATAACGCAAATAAATGGGATTAGTGATATGATCTAAAAACCGAAAAGAAAACTAGACTTAATTCTAAACTAAGTCTTCAGTCCTCCTTCAGTTCCTTCGGTGGCTTCGTCTTCTATTGATTACAATCACACGTGGTGATAAATAATTGACACGCAGGTCAATATAATAAATAATAAAATAAAAGTGACACAAGTCGTCATAAAATAGCACGCAGGCTATATTTCTTTTTGACACAAGTCGTCATATAAAAGACAGTACGCAGACTGTATTTCAAAAACCAGATCATATCACTTATCCCAACATTCATTCACAATGAAAATAAAACATCCAATATATCAAAATATATATAATACATGAATTAAGTCAATTAAAACATGTAAGGATGTCAAATAAGGTACACACAATTATAACACATATATGTAATAAATTGTACATCAAATGTAACAACCAAATCAATAACTCATAGGTTTTACATAATTAATTAAGGCCTTTAATTTTAATTAATAAGCATTTAATATTATTTATAACCAATATAAATAAAATTAACAACTAATCATATTAGTGCTATTAATTAAAATATTGTAACATTAAAATCTAATCAAATTATCATACAAGTTATAATAATTTAATTAATTTTCTTCTGACAATCAAAAGTCAAAATACTAGAATAGCCAAAATATTCACAATAATTAATAAAACAAAATCCAAAATAATTTTAGGACCATTTTAATTATGTGAACAGTCGTGAACAGTGTTTCGTGAACAGTGAAATCGGAATCACTGTTCATCCGAAAAACACTGTTCATCCGAATAGTGTTCCGAACTTTTCGGATGAACACATGGCTATTCAAAAATCATTTTCGAGCACTTAATAAATCCAAATAAATCCAGAAAAATTACAGTAGACTCGAAAATCATTCTAGTATTTGATTTATATTTTTTCAGAATTTTAGAAAAATATATACAGCCGTTAAAACACTGTTCAACCGAATGGTATATCAAATCCGTTCGGGTGAACATATGACTGTTCAAATGTCAATTTCGAGCACTTAAGAAATCCAAAAAAATTCCAGAAAAATTTCAGTAAACTCGAAATTGACTCTAATATTTTATTTATATTTTTCCAGAATTTTATAAAAATATATACAGCCTTTAAAACTGTTCAAACGAAGGGTATATCAAATCCGTTCGAATGAACATATGGCTGTTTCAAACATTTATTTCGAGCACTTAACAAATCGAAACAATTCCAGAAAAATTACAGTGAACTCAAAATTCAATGTACTGTTTGAATAATATTTTTCCAGAATTCTATAAAAATATATACAGCACTTAAAACTGTTCAAACGAAAGGTATATCAAATCCGTTCGGATGAACATATGGCTGTTTCAAACATTTATTTCGAGCACTTAACAAATCGAAACAATTCCAGAAAAATTACAGTGGTCTCGAAATTTTGTCTACTGTTCGAAACATATTTTTACAGAATTTTAGAAAAATATTTACAGGCCTTAACAATTACATAATTGCACAATACACATAATGCACAACAACCTCAATTGATGATATCAAAACATACACATATGATATTATAATTCATGAAATCAAATTTCAAGACATTTAAAGTGAATTAGAACATATGTACCGGGCTCTGATACCACTGTTGGGATTTTATACATGTTTTGCATATCAAATTATACAAAAACGTATAAACGATCGAATACAAAGTTCTAAATTCACATTTAACTACGAGTTTCGAGTATACCTCTTGAAGCGTGATCGAGTGCGTAGCGGAAGAGCAACGTCCGTTCCTCTCTCTAGTTAGTCCACACCAATGCGTGATTGATTCCTCCCTTGAAGCAACTAGAGCTTGAAGCGTATATGTCAAGAATGAACCAAGAGAAAAACGATTTCTTCTCTTGGTTTGTGTGTATATTTTCGGCCAAAAACTAGAGGAAGGAGGGAGTATTTTTTTTTGCTTTTTTTTTGTCTTACAAAGTGTGCAAAAAAGGATGATGAACATTGTCATCAAATGTGGTCTTAATATGGTGTTAATCACATTAACATCCATATGTAACCTCCCCTTTTTTCAAGCTCCCATTCAAGACTAGCATTAGTGCATTTGAATTCAAAAAGTCAAATGCATTCTTATGCATCATTTTTGGACGGTTAATGGGGTGGAAATTCCACTTTGGAATTTCCTCCCCTTTATTCTTTGACGTTTACACTTTTAACCCGGAAGTTTCAATCGTATTGAAAATCAAGCGCATTGTTTGTGTGTGACCTTCTAGGATCGAAATAACATTAGCCATATGTTAATAAAATATCGACAAGTATTTTACTATCATATAAATCATGAGCGGGTCCTTGTAAAACCATCAAGACCCCTAATGTATTTCGAATTCATTCCCAGCTCGTATATTATTGTCAAACAAATAATATACGTATGAACTTAACCTTAAATAAGTAATCACTTCGAACAATCAAATTGTTCAATGGGCACTAATTATGACGTGTCAAACATCTCATAATTCCAATAGTGACGACGCATCATCCATGAATTATCAAGAAAACGACATGAACATCTCAAAGATTCTTGCTCAATGTCTAGCCAAACTGTTTCTTGCTCAACTAATATCTTCTCAGCAACATCACTAGTCTCAAAATGCTGGATATGGAACATTCGGCATTGGCAACTAAATATACGCATTGTCTCTAGTTGAACCAAATTGTAAAAAAATACACAAAATTAGAACCAATAGATAGTAGTGTATCCATTAACCCATAAGAGCATGTCATTTTGGTAAAAAAAATTAAAACAGAACCTCGAAGTTGTATGACATATCATCATTAGCAGGTTTCGTCTCCTACAATCATGACAACATACAAATAATTAATTCAAGATGCTGATTGGATGAATAAAGAAAAAATAAAAAATTATGTGTGATGTCAACAAACCTGTATATCATATTACATGCCACATTCGTACTCTTCTAATATAGCATCGAAGACACTAGGAGTAAAAAAACTAGCCGCATCACACATCAAACCGCAATACTTCAAACTATTGCTTGGATTGTTATCTTGCATGTAATAATCACTACACTTCTCCTTAAATCGAAGATCATCCACCAAATTATTGAAACGAATCAAGAGGTCCACGACAGTAAGCTCGGATTAAAATATAATAACGTGCAAGTTCATTGAGCTGGTCACTCAATTGTGTTGTTGTTTTCCCAGCCGTAAAGACATTCTTCACCCATGCGGATGACCATTGCTTTTGAAAGGAGTGAATAAATGAGACCCACGAATGTTCACTAGTCGGTTTGTCATCAAAGCAAGTGTCCAACATCCGGTCTCATATAAAGTCAAATTTACCTTCAGAGTCAACGTACCTCGTCAACTGATTAAGAAACTCTCGAAACGTTGAGTTAGCACGTGAACCCAAACGTTTCCTGACATTCTGGTCTCTATGTCATGAACAAGTGCGTGGAATACTCCACGAAACACTTCACGTATTGTCAGGGCAATGGCCGGAGCTTGGTTAGTCATGACTGTCTTAGGGGATCTCATGCTCATGCATTGCAAGAAAGTCTTGAACAACCATTTAAATGATGAGACAGTCTCATCATACATAAGTGCAACACCAAAAATAGTTGTTCTCTTATGATGGTTGAAACCCACAAAAGAGCTGCAAACAACAAAGGAAAGATATCAATGTCATCATATTAGATAAGGGTACGGTTCAAAAGAAAATAAAATTGAGTAAAAGTAAAAATATCAGGGCAATCATAAATATGAAGCATGCAAACACACACCTAAAGGTTTAGCTTTTTGGTTAGTCATGTATGTAGTGTCAAAACTAACCAAATCGCCAAACTTCACATAATCCATTTGCATAACTGAATCTGCCCAGAAAACTGATTTAATCCTCCGTTCCTCATCCACCTCGATATTGTCAAAAAATCCAGGTTTTGTATTAGCTTGCTCCATCAACCACTTATGCATCAGTACTGCATCCCCTTCAAAGAGTTCTTTTCGCTTGACATTGCTAACATAATTTCACAAATCCTTTCTGGTGAAGCCCATGTCATCGACACTACCAAACGTCTCTATTAGTGCATCAAATGTCCCTCTGACATTTATCCCACTTCTTATATGCACGACAATGAAAACCTTGTGTTGAGGCATTACCGTCCGGTAAGTGGGAATAAGACCAACCTTGTCATATCAACCATAGGATGGTTATGGTCATCATTCCAACCGTATATATAATAACCATTCTTCACATCATCCAGCTGCAACTGGAGTTGTGCCTTACAATTGGTCCATGTGTCGGATCTTGGGTGTTTAGGGACGGGGCCAGGCTTCTTACTGCCCTTTGCTCCCAGCTTTCTTGCACACAATCCTGATGTACTTAACATATTCGGCTCCTATTTCAGATCAATTTCTTTTAGTCCACGACTGGATACGAACACCAAAATCACGACTCCTTCCAAAGTCTGCGTAAAACTGTTTGGCGTCCTTCGTGCCTTGAAATACTAAATTCTTATATGATTCAGAATCATGAGGACTATAAAGAAAACCTGAGTTAAAACAACAATCCAATCTATACATGAGCATTATGCATTACACATTTAAAAGTTAACCAATTATGAATTCCTAATGACAACTACTAATATGTTCTTTTAAGCAAATAAACAGTTCTACTGCCACAAATTTCATTGAACTATGTTACCGTTTCATTCTCACTTGATACTATAATGCCACCATGTAATATGAACGTTGCATGCAAATTTTAACTACATATCCATGTAATAGTAAGTAACAACTTTAATTTCAATGCATACACTAGTGAGTATTATAAAACTATCTATAATATTAATGCCTTAGATGTCTTCAGGAATTCCATAAAAACAATTGGATAGAAAAAAAAATCATACACCACTAGTATGATACTAAAGTAAAACTGAAAGACTAGGTTTCCTGGTTCCTATTGCTCTAAGGTCTATGAAACTAAAATACATAGAGTAGATTTCCGGTTATTTATTCTTCTGATATCATATCGATCATCTGAATTCGTAATCTGTTCTCCCATTATAGTAAAATTTATGCGGCTCTACCCGTGAATTAGTCCTAACACATTGTTAGTGATACACGTTAAATCTGGTGTTCTTTACTTTCAGAAATTTACGTTATTCATTTATCTTCGCTGTTCACCAAATTAGTCGTTCGCAATTCTCTTCCGTTATAACAAATTGGTATCAAGAGCTAAGGTTGGCGATTCTGATTGCTAAAGATGGGTGGTGAAAGTTTGAAGGTTGAGAAATTTAATGGGAGAAAATAGTTTCAGTCTCTGAGTTTTCGAATAAGATTAGTTATGCCCTCCATTGTAGGTAATTCGCACATAGTCTTTTGGTTGGACGTTCATGATGCACTGGTTGATAATACTATTGATGATCGTGATACAACGAAGAAGAAGGTCTTCAGTAAGCCGATGATGGGTCCGAGTACGACGGGTGAGTGCTACAACATATAGAGTTGGGTCTGTTATGTCCCAAGAGGAGGCAGCAACAAAAAAGGATCTCGCGATGGTATTGTCGCGATTGCCAACGGTAGTACGCATCACGAAGAGGACATGACCCTTGTTGCAGTGGATGACACATTTTACACCGATGTGTTGGTCCTTGATTACGGAGCAATCTGTACATTGAACGTGGTAATACAATTAACTCACTTGACAATGAATTTGTTATCTCTAATGTAAGGCCCCGCCCCGGAAACCGGGCCGGAACGTTATTTCATTTGATGGACTGGACTCACAAACCACCACGGGTCTTTCCAACAAGTTTTTGTCCTCACTCACGTGCTCACAGGAACACTTCCCAGTGGGTCACCCATCCCAGAATTATCCCAGGTCAAGCACGCTTAACTTTGGAGTTCTTATGAGTTGGGCAACCGAAAAGAAGATGCATCTTGATGATATGAGTAGTACCAATCAAATCATATCAAACATATCACATCGCGCACTTTGGGCCGGGTATTACAATCTCCCTCACTTAAACACTCAACGTCCTCCTTGAGCCACATACACATCCACATCCAAGACCGTACCATCCGTGTGAGACTCTAGAGGTGGGTACTACGACCTCAAGAGATGTCTCCCGTCCTCGACGTAGCACTTTGCGCCGCATAACACTTAGTTTTCACAATTCCGGACGGCTAGGCTCTGATACCATTTGTAATGCCCCGCCCCGGAAATCGGGGCGAAATGTTATTTGATGGACTCGACATACAACCCACCACGGGTCTTTCCAGCACGTTTTTGTCCTCACTCACGTGCTCACCAGGACACTTCTCAGTGGGTCACCCATCCCAGAATTACCCCAGGTCAAACAAGCTTAACTTTGGAGTTCTTATGAGTTGGGCAACCGAAAAGAAGATGCATCTTGATGATATGAGTAGTACCAATCAAATGATATCAAACATATCACATCTCCCACTTTGGGCCGGGTATTACATCTAAATCGTTTGGACAAGAAGGGGTTCAGTTTCAGCTCAGAAGGTGGAGGATTAGTTGTCTATATAGGTTCGAATATAAGTTTGAGAGGTGTAATGCGTGGAACTTTGTATGTTTTACAAGGTAAGACGTTCTGAGTCAGATGGTTGTGGTGTAGAGAAGCAGGTGGAGCATATAGAGGCTGAAGTTAGTAATGAGTCGGAGGAGGGCACTTTTCGTTTACCTTCAGAGGCAATTACTTCAGTGGCTTCAATGACTTCAATGGAACATCACAAGGTAACTCTAGAATGTCATGAGAGAGTTACTACTAGGGTATCTTATGAAAGGTACGACTATGAGGATGAGTTGGCATTTGCTTTCCTGCTTTAAAAGGAATTCGATCGTCATGAGTCATCCGTTGCTGGTGCTGAGTCTATTCAATGGAAGGCTACTATTGGAGAGGATGTATCGTCATTTCAAGGTTCTGATGATCAGAGGTTGGAGGGACTACTCGGTGCAGCGTCTGAAGGGGATGAGTACATGTTATGTGTACACACTAGTGGGATAGAAAGTCAGCGTTCTTTGGTATATACTGGTTCCCATTCTGGTTCTTCATGTGGTGTTGATATGGTTAGCTCAGGACCTCAACAGACAGTGGAGATGATTCCGCAAGGTGAGGTTCAACGACGTTTGGACCTACCATTTGGTTTCATCTGATATGAGGGCTAGCCCGGTGGCAGGGCAGTATGGGATGGAGATGATGGACGTCGTCTATTCTTTTGGTGTCGGTTTGGGGCACTTCTGTCACAGTTACGGATAATAGTTTTTCAGTTTACTATTCGTCTGGTGTTGTGATCAACACATCTGGAGTTGCCCGGTGGCAAGGCAACATTAGGAGATGAAGGTGTTCGGCATTTGTTATCTCTTCTGGATGTCATTTGAACACTTCTGTCACATCTGAGTTCTTTTAGCGCAGTTGGTACAGTTGGTACATCTAGCGCAGTTTGGAACATCTGAGGTAGTGTCACTTCTGTAGTTCATGGTGCATCTGGTATGGACGCATACATCTAGCATGCACACTTATTTTACTATCTAAGCACATCTGGTACTAGTAGTACATTCTGGTGCATTGGGAAGTTCCTGTGTAGCTGAGATCTGAAGAGGATTCAAGTCAAGGTGGAAAATTTTGGAATATGCCTTGAATATGTGTTTCATCAGGACTTGGTCGGAACTTTCCAAGTCCCGATCGCATCTGAAGACGCGTGGGTTGTGGCGTTTTTTCTTATGGGCCTTGGGTCTTCTCTCTTAGTTTAGTTAGGTTTTCTTGATTACCTATAAATAGGAGGCTGATCATACACTGTTAGTATGAGACTAAAATAAGACTTAGAGAATAGGTTTCCTGGTTCCTAGTGCTCTGAGGTCTATGAGACTAAAATACATAGAGTAGATTTCCGGTTTTCTATTCTTCTGAGATCATATTGATCATCTGAATCTGTAATCTGTTCTCCCATTATAGTGAAATTTCTGAGGTTCTGCCCGTGGATTAGTCATAACACATTGTTAGGTATACCACGTTAAATATGGTGTTCTTTACTTTCAGTACTTTACGTTATTCCTTTATCTTCGTTGTTCACCAAATTAGTCGTTCACAATTCGCTTCCTTTATAACAAGTTATAATCCACAAGTATGAATGTCAAAAATCTAAAAAAGCCCCCAAAATAACAACAACAAATTACCAGAAGTAGGAGGCACCGGGGCATGAGAAGTATCATCGGTCTCATAATCTATTTCATTATCATCTGACACAATAATGCCACCACGTAATGTGAACATTGCATGCAAATTTTAACTACATATCCAGGTACTAGTAAGTTTCAATTCTAATTTAAATGCATAAACTAGTGAGTATTATAAAACTATCTATAATATTAATGCCTTAGACGTCTTCAAACATTGCATAAAAATAATTGGATAAAAAAAAATTCAGAACATGACCAACATCAAATTAAAAACACCAACTTTAAACCGGATTACTTTATAAACAGGTAATATAAGAACAACAAATTATCAGAACTAGTAGGCACCGAGGCATGAGAAGTATCAACAGCTTCATAATATGCTTTAGGGGTGTGCACGTTCGGTTCGGTTTTGGACTAAAAAAAGATCCGAACCGATAAGAACGGTTCTCACATCATCAGAACCGAATTAGGATCGGTTCTCGCTCAATCGGTTCCGACCAGTTTCAGTTCGGTTTCGGTTATGAGAAATTTTCTTGTAACTCAATAACTTTTTAAGTCAAATACTACTAGAATAAATTGAATAATGTTGAAATACAACATAACTCACAAATTATTGGGACAATTATAAGTTAAGTTGGTGACTCACTTTATAAGCCAAACTAGGAGGTCAAGGAGTGTGGTCAAGCAATGTGGTACACAAATGATTTCAATTAGAGAGTAGAGTGAGTATGGAAGTTGAGGTTCACATTTGTCCCACATCGCCCAAAATACAATATTTTGGAGGTCTTAAGGTTTATAAAATGTTACTCCATTCAACTAATAAGTTAAATGTTTAAGAGCCGATCGGTTCGGTTCTAAACCGGTTCGTTTCTTGATAGAACCGAACTGGACCGATTTATTTTCGGTTTTTTATTTTCTAAACCGATTTCGGTTCTATTCGATTCTACTTTTTCGGTTCTATTTCGGTTCGGTCCTGTTCGGTTTCGGTTTTCGTGCACACCCCTAATATGTTTCATTGAATAGTTATAATCCACAAGTATGAATGTCAAAACTCTAGAAAAACCCCTAAAAAATTAATCAACACCAATATGAAAACCTTATAAAATCGAAAAAAAAATTACCTGCGTTTCCGTTGTGATCCATCGGCAAAAAATAAAATAAAAATAACAACAATGCATAAACAATTTAGTTCTAAATTACAACAACCAACTTCTGAATTGGGTGTAGAAAATAACAAAACTCATCATGTATTAAAGTCAATCTAAATCCCACAAAAAGTGGAATATAATGTGCAAAGATATTAAATGGGGCGTGTATTTCACACCACTATTAGGAGAGTGGAGCTTAACTTTCTCACTTAAAAATCAAATTTTGCCTTCCACATTTACCCTCATTCAATCTCAGTCACAAGTTCAAAAAATGCATAAAACACACTAATTCAACGATAAAAAACTCTCCCAACCCCTATTTAAAGCCTTCATGATACCTAACATTCTTTACCCGCTAGATTTCATCTTCATTTGATAAACACAAGCAACACAACAATATTATTACAACACGAACAAATAACCTTCACATATACATACTCTTCTCTCCCATACACACTATCTCCCCAAATATGCTATACCACATCCATAAAATCCAAAGAATCTAAATCCCATTTTATTTGTCCTATTTACTCTATAAAGTATACTCAACCATTTATCCCCACCTCCTTACTTTTTCTTGCAATCTTTTTTGTCATTAAATTTCCATACCAAAATGATAGCCTACTTGGAACATTTCGTCCAAGGAAACGACGTCGAATCGATATCCTCCCCGGAAAATCAAGAATACCACGACTTCGCCGCTCTTTTGGACGGCCTTGAAATCCAAGGCGCCATTGATTACCGCTCCACCACCACCAACTCAGCCGGGAAAGACTTTGGTGGCATGCAGTTTGTTCCGCCCTTAGCAGTCATCAAACCGGCTAGCTCCGACGATATAGCCAGTGTCGTGAAGCTAGCCGCACGCTCACAGCAGCTGACAGTGGCCGCTAGAGGCAACGGCCACTCTATCAATGGCCAGGCCATGGCTCACCGTGGCCTGGTCATTGACATGAACTCAATGGACAAAAGAAACAATACCAACAACGGTAAAATCGTAGTTTATCATCTCCCCGGTGGGGATTTCGTGGGCGCCACCGCGTGTGTAGACGTGTGCGGTGGCGCATTATGGGGGGATGTGTTAAGGAAGTGTGTTAAGGGGTATGGTTTATCACCAAGGTCATGGACGGATTATCTTGATCTAACGGTGGGGGGGACGTTATCTAACGCCGGAGTGAGTGGGCAGGCTTTCCGGTACGGTCCGCAGACGGAAAATGTGACGGAGTTGGAAATTGTTACCGGAAAAGGGGAAACTATTGTTTGCTCACATACTCAAAATTCAAATCTGTTCTTTGGTGCTCTTGGTGGTCTTGGGCAGTTTGGTATCATTACTAGAGCTCGAGTATTGCTTCAACCTGCCCCTCAAATGGTAATGATCCGTGTCTTTTGTCCTACTAATTAATTCATCCCCTCGTCTAAGATTCTTGGTTTGCCGATTCTAAATTTTGAACTCGAGTATTTATTGTATTTTTCGTCGAAATATATCAACATATCATAATTTCAGGATAATTTACTATTAGTATATACTAGTTTTGGTTTTGATCTCGTAATACTCGTTAAAGTGAACATAATATATATTTTTTAAAAAGATATGTAAAAATTGGTCAAACGTACGTCGAGTTATGAGAACGAAAAATAATAAAAGTAAACCATCTCCCTAGAATATTAAGATTTGAAATTTGACTATATATTTATTTCAACTAATGAATCCTAATTACTATTTTTAGGAATTAAAATGTTTGTCACGTTTTTGGAGGAGTCAATAAAAAAATATTTGATGGTGAATAATAATTGAAGTGTGAATTATTAGGTAAGGTGGATAAGAGTGGTGTACAGTGAGTTCAGTGACTTCACTCAAGATGCTGAGTTCTTGGTGAGTACTGGAGAAGAGGATGACTCATTTGATTATGTCGAAGGATTCATGTTTGTGAATAGTGATGACCCGGTAAACGGGTGGGCATCGATCCCGTTGGACCCGGAACAAGAATTCGACCCGTGTTTCGTGCCTTCTTCCTCTGGCCCTGTCATGTATTGCTTGGAGCTCGCTTTGCATTACAATCATGGGCATTCGCCTACACTGGATATGGTAAATTAAATTACTCTCTTTTATAATACGGGCACTGGGTCTGGGTCGACTAGGAAGTTCTAAGATTATTTGTAATAAAGCCATCACTAGTGTCAATATTATGGTTTGTATACATCTTAAACCTTGACAATTATTATTGATTGGTTACATCCTAAAAGAAACAAACATGGTTAATATTATTTGTTTGGTGGTAGGGTTTGAAAGTTTTATGATTTAGAATGTGACATATTCTTTTGGAGTTATTATATCATATGCCCTTTTTGGAGCTACTTTTTGTTCTTCTATTGAACACTTATTTAACCCAATGATGGTTTGTACGTTTTTGCCCGAATAAAAATTGTGAGATATTATGAGCACTTATGACCAAATATTTGAAGGGCATCTTGAGCAATAATAATGGTGCAAAATTTATTTTGGTGGGCTTGGATGTTGGAAATTGATAGGCAAAAAGAATGGTTCAAACATTATCAAATTATTTTTTGAACAATTTCCAAAATAAAAACATCATATTTTATGGACATTGCAAAATATTTTCTTGTCGTTTTGTTCATCAAAGTAAAACATCCATTGATGCATCTTCATTTGGTCCCCACATTTTCAGCAAATTCCGTTTTCCTCCCCTCTCTTTTTTTGTCCTCTAGAATTTTTATTTTATTTTTCTTGTTTTAGGTGGTGGAGAAATTGTTGGGGGAATTGAATTTTTGCGAGGGATTGAGATTTGAAGTCGACTTGGGCTACATCGATTTTTTATCGCGTGTGAAGCGAGCGGAACATGAAGCAAGGAAGAATGAGATATGGGATGCACCACATCCGTGGCTCAATATGTTCATTTCTAAAGGCGACATTGCCGAATTTGATCGTCTTGTGTTCAAGAAAATATTGAGACATGGTGTTGGAGGGCCAATATTAGTGTACCCTCTTCTACGCAATAAGTAAGCATACTCACTCTAGCTATTCTGACATTATCTCAAAGCTTTTTCGTTTATCAATTTTATCAAATAATTATTCCAGATTATCGAATAGTCTAATAGTTGAGCCTCATATTATTTACAAGTCGATCAAAGAAGGTGGTAGTTTCTTGCTAGAACTTGCCATTTGCCAATATGGTCATTTGTTTGTGGTCCATTTGGTTCATTATTAGTCATTATTCTCTTAATTAGTGAATAGTGATTGGTGAATGAAATTGGGCCGTATGGAAAATAATTTTTTCGTCATCATATCCTTGTTGCCATGTTAACCAAGTAATTGATAGATGTTATACTTATTTTTTTTTTTTTAGATGTTATACTTATATAGATGCATTATTCGGATACTTATTTTCTACCTCTCCATTCGAATTTCAAATTTGAATGTCCAATTTTAATTGCATAATTTTTTTTTTATATATAAAACCATTGTGTTCGTTTTCTCACCCTTAATTAATTATGTAATTAAGCACTAACTTTTCGTTGCAAGGCAATTTATTATTTGAACGTCCAATTTTTATTGCATATCTTTCAAAAGTCATTGTGTTCATACTTTTCACCCTTATTTAATTCTGTAATTAATATGTATTAATTTTTCTTTCCAAGGAAATAAGTAACCTATATGTAATGAAAGATGAGATTGAACATACATGAAAAATCAAATTAATTTTTAAACAATCAAAAGTCAAGCTGTCCAAAACAATAAAAAGTCAAGTTGTCCCACTAAAATTGAACAAACAGAGTAAATTATTAATTTTATCAAGTAAGTATGAATGTCATCGAGTAATTTTGGAGTATTAAGAACAGAGTATATATACTTTCTCCATTTTTTTATTATTTATCTTTTTAGGCTTAATTTTTTATTTCTAAATATTTATATTTCTATCATAATTAATTAAAAATTTATATTTTAATATACTTTTGATTATTTTTCTTTATAAAGTCATCGATCAATTAATAATATAATTTTAGTTAATTGTCGTTTTATATTTACATTGTATTTTTTCACTATCTTTTATTTTTTTAATTTACATATAAATAATAAAATAAACAAATAAAAAAGAATGAAAATAATATAATATGATTGCACTCCCCTGTCCCTTCTAATCCTAAATACTCCCTTATTTGGACAGAGAAGAGGTAATCAATCTTTTCTTTTTTCCCACAGTAATTAATGTTCCTTCTTTACATGACAATATAGCACATAAATTAAGGAGATTATCTCATTGGGGTCATATAAAACTGAATCTAATGTAAAAATTTAAATTGGGAAGGAAAAATAGATCAAATATGGTAAAAAGTCAAAAACTATTTTTACGATTCAGATATAGATGACATGTTTTTATTAACGGAATCGCACACATAAAAATGATTCTCTTTACACACTAAAGAAATTGAACACACCATCGAAATATATTTACTCCAATGACATACACCTCTAGTTGTCACTGTCTCCATGAACTCTTTTGGCACTAATGAAACCAATATCTTCTGGTGGTTAAGATCTTAGAAGATAGGTTGTTCATATTTTTTTGGAAAATCATATAGATGGTCCCTATCAATAGCGAATCTTGGTATTTTAAAGTGTTTGTTCGAAATTAACATAATTTGAAGTGGTTGTTCAGAACATTTAAATATATTTAAACATAAATTTAAATACTAACTTTTACATTAACTTTTTCTTTATACATATATATTTTTCTTCCCAAAAAACGTGCATATTAGACTAAACAGGCACGAATATGAAGCGGTCCGTTACTGGTTCCTCTAATAGATTAATATAAACTTTCTTTTTGTAAATTAGCGGTGAATTATGAATATCAAGGTATTACAAACAATGAAACAGAAATTCCTAACTAATAAAGAACTAAAGTATAATACAATACAAATTTGTCTCAAATAAGGTTTGAACTATGACCTCTTACATAAAAAGTTAGGTCGGATGTCACTAGACTGTTAAACCATCGAAGATGAATTAATATAAAGTTATGGGACCGAATAACTTGATTAATCGAAGTTTAATGATGTATCCACTAGTCTTCCGTTTGGATTACTACAAATTTTAGATACGTAATCTATGTTGTCGTTTTAAGGAGTTTATAATATGTGTTTTGGTGAACTTTAGTAGTGATTTTTGTAACTCATTGATTGCGTATAAGTGAACGTATCGAACTGTACTTTAGGCCAAAGATACGGTGGACCACAAACAACGCAATCTTCTGTGCGGTACTTTCCTTTTTGTCCACAAAAGATTTTATTTTACCAATAAAAAACTAGTGTTTGGTTTTGCTCAACCAGTTACGGTTCTGTTAAAAATTGACCTATATTAGACAGGCAATGAGATTAAGTTTGAGTGAAATGCTATCAGAGTTGGACTCAAAGAACCAATTTAAGTTTGCTTGAGTTCGTGTCGAACCCTTGATCAGGTTGATATACGTTGAGTCTTGAATCTTGAATCTTGAATGCTTGACGGGAGTTTAGGTTGAGTACTCGAGAGTGCAAGTTAATATTGATTCGAGTATGTGTTATGTTTTTATTAAGTTTCTCTTATAACTGAATTTCGAGTTGAGTTGAATCAATATAAATTTAAGACTGAGTCGAGTTGAACTTGTTAGATTCGTAAGAGCTCGACTCGGTTATACACCTATATTTTGCATATACATTCATTGATTCACTGAGTTTAGGAACTAGGTACAAGAGTACGAGGGAAGGTTTCCCCTCAGTGATGAATATGTTCTCTTTTACCCCCACGATTCGTCAAGTGGTCCTAACTTAATTGTTCATTGCAGATGGGACAATCGGACATCGGTGGTACTACCCGAAGGCGACGACGATATCTTCTATTTGGTGGCATTGCTGAGATTCAGTCCAAAAGGCACTCAAGTTGAAGAATCGATTGCCCAAAATCGAGAAATTATCAAGTGTTGCATTCGAAATGGATTTGATTTCAAATTGTATCTTCCCCATTATGAATCCAAAGAAGAATGGAAGAGACATTTTGGAGACAAATGGGCAACTTTTGTTGAAAGAAAGGACAAGTTTGATCCCTTGGCTATCCTAGCCCCTGGACAAAAGATTTTCACTAGAAATTCCCGTTTCTAATATTTTCCCTACTTTATACTTTATATATCAATAGTTTTGTTCCCTTTTTGTTTGTTTATTAGAGGGTAGGAATTTCATTATCCAAGAAACATTTCTAAGCAATGTAAATGAATATTTTGAGTAAAGTTAGTGGTCCCTTTAGTAATCCATCATTACCCCTTAATATGAATTATCCACCGGTATAGAGTAGTGTTGGAAACGAGTCGAGTCGGTTCGAGTAATGGAGTACCTCACCTTACTCCTTAAGATAACGAGTCGGGTAGTCACGAGTCGGGTAATTTTGCGAGCATAACTTTAGTACCCCTACTCGACTCCTTATGATAATGAGTCGGGTAGTAACGAGTCGGGTAGTGTAATTATCTGGCTCTACTCCTTTATTACACGGCTCCTTAAGGCAAAATGAAAAAAGAAAAACTTATTTTTAATATAAATGAATATATTGTTATATTTGGCACATTAATAAATTACATAAACCTTAATTATTTGAAATATTGATAATAAAGTTTACAAAACTTAATTATAAATAATATTTGAACACACATATTAAATTAATTAATTAATTTGGTAGTTTTTTAAGGAGCCTGCCAGCCTGGTAATTATCGAGCGAGTCGGGTACTTCAAACGAGCACAACCTGGTACCCTTACCCTACTCCTTAACTAACGAGCGGTCTATCGAGTTGAGTACTCGAGGCGGGTGCTCGAGCGGGTAACGGGTTACCCGACTTGTTTCCAGCACTAGTCAAGAGATCACCATACTATTACTTAAATATCCACAATGGCTTGACGTCGATCAAGTCATATATACCTCGATTACTAACGTGTTATAACTTAAGCATCGGAGTTCCTTCCGGTGCACACCCTTGGTTGGCGTTTGCAGGTTGTTGGGAGACGTAATTGGGGAGTTGAAGAAGACCCGGTGGCCCCTTCATAGATGGGTGTTTTATATAATCTAAATATATACATAAATAACATATCGTTTCTAGATATGTAAATACAATAATTTAAAGTGAGTTTGATATATACGTCCTCCAAAATTTGCAGCCGGATGCAAATGAACGATTGTCCTTGTTGTTTGAAACCCATCACCTCCAAGATGAAATCCATATAAATATATTATTTGTTGTGCAACTCGTATATATTCACTTTTGAACTTAATTCTTAAATGAACTGAGTGGGTGCACAATGTAATTGTTCAACGGGTTCATTTATGAGGTTACTATTAACTCATATTTCCGACAATCCCACTTGTCCTTGGACGATTAATTACATAAGACGATCTCTTCGCAACACGATTTCTAACAGTCAAGCTATGATAAGATTTATGTCATCACACTCTTGCAACTATACTTTTCTTGAATAAATGAGTCGATGCAATTTCCAGTCTACTACTGGAGGTGGCACCATAATCACCATCAAGTCTTCAAGAGGCCAGACACAGTTAAATCCGGTTGTGTGAATCCCTAACAACGTATAGGTCTTTCCTCACTACATTTATACTATACTCAACACATGTCGGATCCCCGTATTACCGGAGACGCTTGACAAGGTCAAAGCATATTACTCCCACAAGATGAAATCCTACCTTGTAGGTCTAAGAACCGTCATTTAACATAAATTTTATGAGAAACACTAAAAACCAGTGGCGGATCTAGGGGTGGTCCTCGTGTGCACAGGACCACCCCAAATTTTTGGGAATAATCGGAGAACCGATAATAGTAACAAATACATGTTTGTCCTAGTAGTTAGGCCTTATCACTTTCAGTTTGTTGCTTGGGTTTGATTCCCAGGGCTCCCTTTTTATGAAACAATATTATTTTGCTCCTTTAAAAGTTTTGAATTGACTATCTTAACTCAATTCAATAATATCTTTATAATTTTATTAGGAGTATTTAAAAGATTTTTCAATTAAACTTTTACAAGTAATATTTGTACCTTTTACCTATTTTTATATGATTGAACTTTTATTATTAGTTTGTTTATAATTTTATTATTAAATCTTTGTTGTTTGGCTCCTTTAAAATGGCCATCCATAACTAAATTATTAGCATAGTGTCTCACTTAATTTTATTTATAGTCATTTAATTATATATCTTTATAATTTTATTAGTAGAAGATTGAACAATTAATGTTTATAAATATAATTTGGACTTTCACCTATCTTCTATATGATTGAACTTTTATTTTTCTTTTTCTATAATTTCATTATTTAAAGATTGCACATTTAGCTTTTCTTATTTTTTATAATTTAATTATTTACACGAAAGTACAATCAACTTCTATATTCAACTAAGTTCTATGTGACTTAACTTTTCTACAATTTTATTATTTAAATAATTTCACATTCAAGATCAGTTATTAAATAATTTTTTGTTGTTTTATTCCTAAATTGTTTTAGTTAGTTATTGTCGAATGTCCTAGATAATTTTTTATTGTTTTATTTTAGTGACTTAATAAAATTTTGTTCTAGATTGGGGACCACCCTGAAAAAATTTCCTGTATTCGCCCCTGCCAAGGACAGATCCACATTATAACAAGACGTATGGCCTTAAATTACTATATTATACCCTTACTCTAAGATTACTATTTTGTCTTTTATGTGAGAATTATTATTATATCCTTCTTAAATTGCTAGTAATCTAAAATTACTGTAGAAATATAGAGAGTGAGATATTTTATTGATGATAATTGTTGTTGTTCATACAATAGAGATCACCTATAAATTATAGGTGAATATAACCTAACCCTACTGTACTCTACGTGCTTATGGGTCAGGGTTGCCCATTAGCCTAACACCCTCCCTCAAACTCATGGTAATTTGATAGAATTTCCATGAGTTTGCAATACATCAACAATAATCATAAAAAAGAGTAATTTGGATCAAGCCGGATCCGTGATCAGTGCGTGTCGGATTCGCCAGACAACGCATATCGTCCATCAATAACTGTCAGGAACGCCATCCTTTTCGAACCTGTCAGATCAGTGCGTGTCGGATTCGTCAGAAACACATACCGCCAATCTTCAATCAGTAACTACCAGGAACGCCATTCTTTTCGAACCCGGTCAGATCAGTGCCTATAGGACTCGCCAGACAATGCGTATCGGACTCGCCAGACAATGCGTATAGGACTCGCCAAACAATACGTATCGGACTCGCCAGACAATGCGTAATTTGCCAATCAGTAACTGCCAGGAACGTCATCCTTTTCGAACCTGTCAGATCTTGTTCAAAATTCCACTTCAACTTGAAGTAGAATAAATCAATTATTTTTTTTTTCTTTTATTTTTTCAATGGGCTACTCCCATTTGTTCATAATCCTTATCTCCCTCCCTCAAACTCATGGTAATTTATCTATATATCCATGAGTTTGCAACAATATTAATAGTAGTAGATTTCAAATAAAATAAAAATTTTAAGAAATATTGGGGAAAAAAAATAAGATCAACAAAATCCCGCCGGTGAGTATTACATAGTAGAAAACCCACCGGTAGGGCAGGGGAATGTTTATATAGGCCTCAAGAATCGATAGGCTCGGATACCATGTAGAAAAATCGATGGGCCCATAACCCACAGGTCCCAGGATCGAAACCTGGCTCTGATACCATGATAAGAGTCTATGGGGTTCCACTCTAAAACCAATTGGCAATAGAGGGAGTAACCCAAGATCTTATATATCGATTCGGGAGGACATCGACTTTCGATGTGGGAGGTGCATCTTAACACTCCCCCTCACGTGTAACCCGATCGTTGGCGGAATTTTTCCTCGCCGGTCGGTTTCGTGCCGGAACAACATCGGCGGGGTTAGACGTGCCTCATTAATTCGGGTCTGGCTCTGATACCATGTAGAAATATAGAGAGGGAGATATTTTATTGATGATAATTGTTGTTGTTGTTGTTAATACATTATAGAGGTACCTATATTTATAGGTAAACATTAACCCTAATTCTAACACTGCGGGCTTATGGGCTAGGGTTAATTGCCCATTAGCCTAACAATTACAGACTATAGTTGGATATATTAGTACAGTAGAGTTTATTCGAAAGACATATATTGGTTTATTTCATTATTTTGCCGATCATATTCCATGTTAATTTGGAAGACATACATGATACATTAGTACATTAGATAAAAAACATACAACTTATTTATTTTATATTATTTATCACTAGATTAAATACTGTGTTCATTGAATTTATTAGCCTACTAACAATAACTTGATGTTCGGGAAACAGTGATGGAATTAGAAAAAAATGTTCAATTTTACTTGTTAAGCATTGAATTTTGTGTTGTGTAGTTTAGTTATATTGATGCTATATTTTCTTTACTTTTACCTTATTCATCCAATATTGTAAAAAGTCGTCTTCCCAACCGAATGTGTGATGATGAACGATAACTTGGTGGTTTATATTGAAAAAGATATATTCAATTGTGTGTCAAATGAAGCTATCATACAAAGGTTTCAAGGAATGACAAATCGTCGTGGTCAATTGTAATTTGAATTTTTTAATACCCGTATTGTACTTTTTTTGTATTAGCTTTTAGCTTCTTTTTTAATGGTTTCACATTTTAACAATTGTGCTACCTCTTACATTATTTTCTGTGTCCGTCCCTGGGCTCACCTTCAAAACCTGCACCTTAACAATAAAAGCAATCTATGTATGAGACATCGAACCAGAGTCTTAGTAATAATTTTAAGGGCAAATGACTTTTGACATCACTCACGTTTGGAAAAAAAGCCAGTTAGATCACTCGTGTTTCAAAAACGCCAGTTAGATCACTAATGTTCAAACACATTTTTTTCTCTCATAAGCAAACAATTGAACTCTTATTAACACATTGACCCCAATCCTAAGATTACAACTTTTTCCGATTTCTATTTTGATATTTTCTTTGATTTTTTCTCGATTTCTTTTTTATTTCTTTTTCGATTTTTCTCGATTTCTTTCCTCGATTTCTTTTTCGATTTTTTACAATGTGTTAATGGTTTCTTTTTTTTCATTTCAAACACTTAACAGAAGCCACATTTGAATTTATATATATTTGACCTTTAGATCATAAAATATAAATAATTTGAGCATCTAATGGCTATGATTAATTTAGTATCAAATACCAAAAAAACAACTTAATACTCTAAGTCAAAACTCATTCTAGATGATCCTATATGTGTATGCTAAATTGCTAATATGCTACTATAATTGAGTGCAATGCCTAAAAAATGTTACAAATCTCCTCATTTTGAGGAGTTCTCATTGTGAACTATAAATCCGATCACAAATATTTTATCATCATCCAATTTTACGCACATATATCAATTTAATGTAGAAATTTAGAGAAAGCTAAACATCTATACTTTTAGATGCTGGCAAACATCATCCTATACAAATGAAGAAATTACTCAGATGGCCCATAAAGTGGGTCAAGATTTTATTTGGTACTTAAAAGCTTAAAAGTTGTAATTAGTCCTCTAATTTGACAAAAATTGTAATATAGTCCACAAATTGGTGAGTTGTAACAACTTAACGAAACTTTCGTCCCCGTCAGTGGAATCAAGTCGTGTAATTAGTCGCAACTTTTGTCCAATTTTGAGAACTCATTTGCAACTTTTGAACTTCCGATGAACAAATGACAATTATCTAAAGGCATTTTCAAGTACCATTTCAGCCGATTTCTCCTATATAATTCTTTGCTTTAGCAAGCGAACCCTCTTTTCCCGCCAAATATACTCCCATTGTGATTAATTGTGGACGAATAGATTAAAACCGCTTTTAATGTCCCGATATGTGTTACACGAAATTAGGGCCAAATCCTGGATACATGGTTCAAAATTTTGGTACGAAAAAGACGGAAACAAACAAAATTTCTCCTTTTTTCAAATTACCTAACCGAACGACAAGTGAACTTCAAAAAGTGATGATTTCGTGGAAACCATTCCATGTTTCGCCATTGCTCGTATTTCCGCCCAAAATTATGTCACGAAACGAATTTTCGATGCTTGCCTGCATGAAGTCCAACAAAATCAACAAGAAATCAGTCAAAAGATCACAAAATCAGTGAGCATACACAATTCAATACCCCATAACTTTTACAATAAGAAAGATCGAGCCCAATTTAACATCTATTCAAAGCAGTATCAGATTCCCTTTTTCATCCAAAACTTACAAAAACTTTTGCTTTATACAAACCCATTTTTACGGCTTTTCTTTAGGACCTCCTCGAGGTACTCCCAATAATGTTCCATGCAAAAGAACCAAATCTACTTGGTTATTTACACCTCTCCTTCAAAATCAAATAGTTCCCCTTTTCTTTTTCCAACCCTCCCTCTTTTTTTTTCTCTTTTTTACTTTTTCATGAAAAGTAGAGAAAAATAATCAGATAAATGTTGTGGGGTCCATTTGTAAAGTTGGTTTTTATTAGAATGTAATAATAAGATGATGATTTCTTGTAAGAAGGAAACAGCCAATGAGTTGGGTTTTTTCATTGAGTCCCATGCAAATTAAAGTATCGGATACGTTCATTGAAGTGCATGTCATGCAATTAATGTATTACAAATAATTAATCATAATCTTTTATTATAGTAGTAGTTAAAATAAAAAAGTATATTTTCCACCAAAAGTTGAACGCAACCTAGCTCTTAATGGAAGCGTTGGATCAAATATCATTATGTTATTGAATCATTGATTATTGAAATAATTATTTACTTTGTATTTCAAATAAATTTTGTCTCAAAATCAAAGAATTAAAAATTAGTATTTAAATATCGATATGACTATAAGTTACCTGGTAAAGTACCCGATAAAATATCCAATAACATATTCGATGTTAATTTTTAAATATTATATTATTGATTTTGAACTTTTTTGAAGGTTTTTTTCGATTGTTAACATTTTTTTATCCGATATACCCGCAAGCGGTCCGGATCGGTATCCACTCGATAAGTTATCGAAACTGTACGGGTCCAAAACATATATCCGATATGGTTAACGGTCCGGACCGGTAACCTAACGGTCCGGTTCCCGGGAGAGTGGATACCCAGACCGGACCGATAACAACTGGACTCTTAGGATATAATCTTTCATACAATTGATGTACGTATACCCTGAACACATGTCAAATGGTGAAGAGTTTGGGGTGAGTAGCACCACGCATTAAATCATTGCATCTCGAGCTTGAGGAAAGTCTCCGAGGAGGCAATTTGGTATGAAAGGAGTTAACGGGCAATCTCTAATTCCCTGACCATCTAATGCATGCATCTCTCAATTTACTTCCTCGGGACTTTTAGAACAGGGGACGGTGAAATGGTTAAGGTTACAGTTTTTTTTTAGTACGTAAAAGTCGTAGAACCCCTTAACGGACCATGCAAATCAACCAAATCTAATTGGTTACAACACCCCCTTTAAAAACTAAAATACACCCTCTTTTTCTTTTCTGATTTTTACCCTTTTCGTTTTACTTGTACATGAAAATTTGAGAAAAGTTCTCCTATAAATCTCATATGGTTACTTTTTACATGGTAATAATAAGATCATGATTTCTTGTAAGAAGCAAACAGCCAATGGTTTGAGGTTTTTTGTTGGTCCCATGCAAAGTTCTGGATACGTTCATAGGATTGTGTGTCACACAATGAAAACGTCGTCGTATTGTGGACGGATATTGAGTTTGTAAGAACCTGGCACGTGGGATTCAAAAGAATTAAAGGCTCTTTTCGTCACGTGATGTATGAAAGCTGAGTATATAGAAGAAAAATGGCTTTTTTTTATATACGCTTTCACGTTTAACGACAGAATGGATAGATGATGATGAGTTTGAAGAAGAATCAAATGTTTGAATGTTTCCAAAAATATATAAAAGCATATATAGGGAGGAATAATTCATGATAATACAACGAATTTGAAGATCATTAATGAGAGAAAATTGTCGCTTTCGTTTCAAATTACACTTTGGTCTCACTTAACGCGGATATAATTAATGTTGTTACCGGTCCGGTTTGGATCAGTTTTTGTTAAGAGTCTATGGGGTTCCACTCTAAAACCAATTGGCAATAGAGGGAGTAGCCCAAGATCTTATATATTGACCCGGGAGGACACCGATATCCGATATGGGAGGTGTATCTTAACACTCCCCCTCACGTGTAACCCAATCGTCGGCGGAATATTCCTCGCCGGTATTAATTGCCGGAAACAACATCGGCGGGTTACACGTGTCTCAATAACTCGGGCCTGGCTCTGATACCATGTTAAGAGTCTATGGGGTTCCACTCTAAAACCAATTGGCAATAGAGGGAGTAGCCCAAGATCTTAAATATTGACCCGGGAGGACACCGATATCCGATGTGGGAGGTGTATCTTAACAGTTTTCATCCAATTCGGGATCGGACCGATCCCAGTTCCGCTCCATCAGGAACCGGACCGAAACTCTGTTTCGGATAGCAATCCAAAACCGGATGGAAACCAGTTGGAATCGGTCCGGTTACCGGTTTATCCAGAACCGGTCCGCTCTGATTATATCTGAAATTGTATCCGAGATACGAAATTGTATCAGAATCCAAAATTGTTTCGGAATTAGTAATTATTTAGTTTGATTTCATTTTTATAACCAAAAAACAAAATCTATCACAATTAATTAATTTGTATTTTTAAATCAAGAAATAAAATAACGGTAATTATTTTGACCACTAATTTATTGTTATTATAAATATCAAAAAACAAAAAATATAAAGAAAACGGTTGGATGAATTTCCGGATCGGATAAACCGGATCCTTACCGGTTCTCTGACCGGATCCGATTTCGGATTTCGGATCAAAGTTTGGAACCGGACGGGATCCGGTTTTACTATCGGATGGATTTTTTAATCTGGTCAACCGAATCGGTTCTGGACTAGTTTCCGATTTATCCGATCTATTAACAACACTTCCTGTAATTGTAATATTTGGTGCACCTTCGACGTTAAAAGTTGATAGAAAATTATAACTTTTGGCCAAAATTGAAGTTTTAGCATTAGTTCAAGGTTAAAATGCAAATTGGATACAATGTAGGCTTGTATAATTTTTCCGGCGCACTTTAGTCCCCGTAATTATTTTTTTTAAGATTTCTTTTCGATTCTTTTGGATTTTTTCAATTTCTTTTGGATTCCTTTTCTTTTTTTGTTTCCTTTCGATTTTTTCCCTACTAAAAATGGTTTGATTTTATGGTTTCGTACTTTTTTGACAAAAATATTCGGTTTCGATAAATTTTTTGGCAAAAAATGTTCGATTTCGGTAGTTGTTACGCAAAAAGTTTTGATTTTGGTAGTTATTTAAATTTTTTTCGATTTTTTTCTCGATTTCTTTTTAAATCTTTTTCTCGATTCCTTTTCTTTTTTTTTCCTAGTAAAAATGGTTCAATTTTTCGGTTTCGTACTTCTTTAGCAAAAAATGTTCGATCTTTGACGTTTTTTAGACAACTACCAAAATCAATACTTTTTGCGAAACAACTACCATAGTCAAACTTTTTTGCCAAAACAATTACTAAAATTGAACATTTTTGTCAAAAAAGTACGAAACCAAATAATCCAACCATTTTCACTAGGAAAAAAGCAAACAGAAATAAAATAAAAAAGGAATGGAAAAAATCGAAAAGAAATTGATAAAAACACAAAAAAAATTGAAAAAATCGAAAAGAAATCAAAAAAGAATCGAAAAAAAAATTTGAAAAGAAATCGGAAAAAATAAATTACGGGGACTAAAGTTCACCAACAAAATTATACAAAAATACATTGTATACAAGACTACATTGTATCCAATTTGCGTTTAACGTCGAGGGACTAAAGTACATAAAATACATTGTAACCTTGAATTAATGCTCAAACTTTAATTTTGGCCCAAAGATACAATTTTCCTTCAACTTTTAACGTCAAGGGACTAAAGTACATAAAATATAACAATTACTGGGATCATATCTGCAGTCTAACCATTAAATGGGACCAAAGTACAACTTGCACATATTTACAGGGACCAAACCAGCAATTTTTTCTTATTAATTATATATAAGAGTAATGATTTAAATTATAAGATGAACATTTTCAAAAAAATTCTCAAGTTTTATTTTGAAATGATCTAAATACGAACTTTTTCCGTACTAGTTAGAATATACTCCCTTCATTTCTTTTTAATTGACGTTTTCGTTTTTGCGTGTTCAACTTTGACCATCAATTATTTTTTATTTTTTAGTTCAAAAAATATAAAATTTATATCGATTAATTTATATTGAAGAGTATTTTCATAAAAGTAACTTTTTATATTAGTTATTGTGATGAAGAAAGTCTTGTATTGTGAAATGGAGAAATATAATAGTAGTTTAAATCAAAATTATGAAGTTGTTTCCGAACTTCCAATTTGTGGTTTTTAGCAGATTTCATGCACTTGTTTGAATATTGCATATGTGTATTGTTGGGTATTAATGCAGAATTCAATCTCTCCACCTCCAAAAAACTTATATGATGATGATGAAAGTAAATATGAAAAGTAAACATCACCAAAGTTTATACAGGTTCGACCTCAGAATGAGTGATTATGACATGTTGGCTGCTTCAGATCTTATTAATGAAGAACGAGATTGTTTACAGAGTATTTCTCTCTTACTCTATATGTTGTATTATATGACAATCTAACCCTAGGCTAATGTCTTATATTTATAGTAAATGAAATTGACTTCACAACCCAACATATTTGAGTCGCGCCTGATGATTTAGGGCCCTGGGCAAAACTTTGAAATGAGACTGTTATAATTTTTCTCATTTCCTTTTTAATATAACACTTACATTTTTGAACATCTAAATTTTATGAAATTTGAAAATTGATATTTTTTGAAGTTGTGAACACAAAACATAGTTAAATTCGTCTTGAAAACATCAAAAAAGATTCATCTAAAAACATATTCGTTATATTATTATCTTGTTGGTTTGCTTGATGTTTACGCCCTCAATGTTAGTGTAGCACGGTACTCTAATCTACCCATTTAACCTTAAATGAATTGTATTACTTAGTTTGGTAGTCAACAATGAATTTTGATTGCATTCCCTAGTTAATTGAATTACCTCATTTGAGGTAATAACCATTCCGCCCAAATTGGGGGTAATGGATGATTACCTCCTACTAGGTAATCAAATTAGAAGAATTGGGGATAATGTAATAATTCAATCACATTACTACTCACATGCATACCAAACAAAGTAATAAAATTCATTAATTCATTCCTTTCCTTTGTCTATTCCATTACTTTGTCTATTCCATTCCTACACCACTTGTTCCACTAGGCTTGAACTCTTTTTTGTTCAACGTACATATAATGTATATATACATGTATTTCAAAACTTGTGGGCCCCTAAAATTTCCGGACCCAGTTGATCCCCTCAAAGTTCCTTTAAAATGAGACAAAGTAGTGCAATTTCATCTCTCGTTCAAGTTCGAAAAATCATCACTAACCGCTCAAAAGTTGTACATGTGGAACAACCCCGTCTATACCAGAGAGGAGATTTATAGAGATTTTCCGGGCCAACTTCAACACGTGTGGAAGGCAAATGAAAACCCATTAGCTATTCAGCGCCAGGAGTATGAACACCCCGCCGGGTCCTTATCATCTACACAACCAAGCACATACAGGCAAATGTTAGAGTACCTCTACACAAACATGGAATCGATGAAACTCAACATGAGATGATGCAAGGACATATGCAGTCATTGGTGAATGAGTAGAATGTCGTTTCACGGAAAATCAATTGGGTGTCGACGGACATGGAAGAGATGCGCCAGCGCCGTCAAGAGGAAAGCGAAGATGATGACATGGACGATTAGTTTTGAATGATATGCTTGCTTGTTGGAACTTTTATCCTTTAATATTTTATGTTTTCAAATTTGTGTTTTATGTTTTATATTTTTTATGTTTGAAGTTTGTAGGTTGGAATTTCGAAGTTATGTTTTATTCTATGTTTCTGTTGATGTTTAGGAACAAATTCGAATGTTATGTTTGGTTGTTATGTTGTTTATTGTATTTAGGAACAAACTAAAATTTGTTTATTGTGTGCAGGAACACAAATAGCAAACCGAGCTTAATATCGCGTGGTTCACGAAATACCTTGAGTACCTGGCTGACAGGCTTTTGGGCTAGGCCAAATATTCGGGGGCTTTCCTGGGAGTTACGGCTTATTTTTGGGGCCCTTATTTGGCTCACTATTTTTGGGCCGGGCTGGGGGCTAGAGCCGCACTACCAAGCCTGGCCCATGGATGGCTCACCCGGCCTTGTTCGTTTGACATCACTATTTGCGTTGGTTAACAAATGAAGTAGGATTGTGTATTTGTCAAATGTTATATAAGATGAGCCAACCTTTAAATTGGGACCACATAGCTCGCTCACCTCTCAAGTCTCAAGATGCAACTTTTTTCAAGTTTCAATTGAACCATGAAATGGACTCAATCGGTTAGTGTGTGGGCTTCTAACGGTCCATTTTTTGTATTGGATAACCAAATATGAAATAAGTGAACCACAATGTCTATTTCTTAGATTACATAGTTAAACACCATGTTTAACCGCATGTTTACAATAAATTATTATCTCCACAATTATCTGAACCTACTATGCCGGCAGGGGCGGATCTAAAGATATACATTAAAATTTTTATTCATTGTTTATATTATACTAAGATAATATTTATGACAAATGTTCTAGTATATGTAAGACTTCTTCGAAATATGTTAAGTATTTATTGAACTTTATCCTTAAAATACTAAGTAAATTGTTAATTCCATCATAATTAACTATAAAAAATATATATGACATGTCTAAAATTTATTTTTATAACTAATGAATAGTTAAAGACTTCATAGGTGCTATAAGTTAATATATGAAAAATTGTATCTAGGAAGCCCCTAACCTCATGGACAGGGGCGAATCTACATCATTCGTAGTGGTGGTTCGAAATATACATAGAAAACTTTTTAGCAATACGAATAAAATATTCTTAATGATTTTTCTACCTTAATATTTTTTTAACTTCAAAACCTGTTTCATGTTAAAATTGTAAAAAGAAAAAAAATTAAAAAAACGTTAAAAGAAAGATAAAAAGTTTAGAGCTATACTATGTTACCATTAGATTATTTGGAAGATTATTGATTGAACATGATCATAGCTAGATTTATAGTAATTCATTAACATATATTGATATGAATAATATGGGCTTAATTGTTCGCTTTCAATATCAATTTAGAACATTTATAAGCAACTTGAATCTTTTGTAGATCATGCTGATTCTCGTTTAATATTATTTTGAAGATTATTGAACTTCATTATAGCTAAACTTATAGTAATTCATTAATATATATTTGATTTGAATAATATATGCTTAATTGTTCGCTTCCAATAAAAATTTGGAAGAAATGCGTTAAGAAAGGGCAGATGTATAGAACCTTTCAACGAGATAGTGCTTTTTCAATTCTCTCCAAATGGAATCTATTCCAAACATATATGCCGTGGTTCCTTACTTCGACAGGGTACAAATATCTAAATTTTCTATTTTTAGATACTTTTTCAGACCTATTGCCGATACTAAGTAGCAGTCAAAAATGGGTATCCATTTTTTATGATATTATGCATGGATCAGCCTTTATAAGCAACTTGAAATTTTTGTAGTTTTTGGTGATTTTTGCTTGGTATAATTTATGAACGGTTTTGCCTAACATTTCTTGCAATACCCAAGGAGTGAAAAATATGTAGCTGCCAGGACTTGAACTCCTGTCTCTAGCTTTTTTCTTATATCTACTTACCAATCATCTAATAAGACTTTTGGTGGTTTAAGTGAACTATTTCAGGTCCGCCCCTGCTCATGAATTCACATATACATACTTACCAACTAAATTACATACTGATAATTCAGGTCTAACTGGGTGTACAATAGGTGTAATGTTCACCAGGTCTTGACTAGAACTACCGGGTACAATTGGACTCAAGATGACTTGGGTCCTTCGTGTCGAGATTGTCCTCTTAACTGGTAATCTTGACCGTCTGCCTTGTGCCTGCTGGAACAAGTCCGATGTAACCGGAGTGGAATCCGTCGTACCTGAAAGTGTGGTCCTTGGGAGACCACAGACACTCCGACGATCAAGTAAGTAATAGCGCCGTTCAAGTTAGGGATGAGTATCAAGTTCAGTTCTCAGATTACGTTACCTTTAATGTGAGACCCAGGTGACTATTTATAGAGAATAGGGGAGAGAGAAAAAGACGCGTACTCTTCTTCTAGAAGCAAGCGTTTGGGCTTAGCCCATCACAGCTGGAGATTCCTTAAGCCGTACGGTCAAGGCTGGGCAGACAGCTGTAAGTCTTCCCTGACCGGTCCGTACATGAGATATACTCTTCACTCTTATCCACTTAGCCCAGCCCAAATCAACCATGATCCATCATTGCCCCCTTATCTCTTGTTCGGCTTATAAATATGAAATGGAGCCTCACCCTTCATCGCTCATGGATGACGATCAAGAGATAAATCAAGGTGTACTGGATCAATTCGATTTGTCGGTCTGGGACATTCGGCGATATCATTACACGTGTCCTGTGCGAGGTTTAGCCCACTTTCCAGAAAGTCCTTGGCTTATAAATAGTATGACTTTACTTCTCATTTGTACTTTACTTCATCTTCTTCCTTTCTCCTTCTGCAATCTCTCTGAAATTTCATTTTTTCGTTTCATCCCATCTCTGAAGCTCTTCTCTTTTCCCCTTGTTACTTGTTATTTCGGGTAAGTATATGGGTTGTAATGTATTCATCTCTTTTAAGTCGCATGTCTGTTAATTTTAATCTGAAAATATTGCTCATCTTCCCCATTTTCATGTCAATCTTCTTCTGGGGCTTAAACCCTAGATGCTCTTGTAGGTTTAACTATCCAAGGGCTTTAGTATATCTCTTTAGGGCATAAATCCTTCTTAAGGGTCAAAGGAATTACCTTTATCAACTTAATCCCCGGAACTTCGTGAACTTGAAGCTTCTTTAATGGTGGATTTCGAGTTTCAGAGTTCTTCCATGGCCATTCCTGGGTTTGTTGATTCTGACCTTTGCAAGAATAAACCAGAAATTTCCCCTTTTGCCCTTGATTTCTGATTTCATAATTTGAATCTGTTCCCATTTCTTCAAATTTACCCAGCATTAATGGTTGTTCTAAAATCGGATCGAATTTGGGGAAGAAGGTCCTTTCGATTTCTGCAATTACACTTCCCCAGTTTCGTGCCTTTTCGCTTTTTGAATTTTAGCATTTAATGCCCTGACAGTTACAGCTGTTACCATCATTACCCTCCTTGGGCGGGAAAGTTCTTTTCCTTTTTCGTTGACCAATTATTAATATAACTGACACGTGTGATTTCCTCCCTTCCTTTTGACAGTTAAGGACATCAACCTGGACGGTGATAACAGCTCCGCCTATCAATCAAACGACAACATGGTGCATTCAGAGACTCCTACTTCTCCCATCTCCGTGTCGCACAATTCCAACCCCCATCCTTCTGTAGAAACTGTTAATGAGGTAGAACAACTCGACCCTGAAGTAATTGATCTATACCGTTATTGGGTTAGATGTGGGGTAGCGGAGAGTGTCGTCGTGGGGGGCGACCTCAAAATTTCTTCTTCCCATGATCCATTATACAACTTGATCCCCATCGTTCGGGAATCCTTTTCCTGGGGCGCTCCTTCGTCGTCTGACAGTAGTCTTTTTCAGGATTCTGCCGTTCCTCCAGTTCCACCTCAGCCTAAGGCTACAGGTGATCCGATTAAGAAAAGGAGAAAATTAACCAAAGGGGCTGGTACTTCCTCCGCGTCTCATACTACCCCAGAGGCTTCACCCTCTGGATCCAAACGCACGGAGAACAGTACTGCAGGTATAACTCGCCTATTCATTGCACAGTCTTCTACCCCAAATCAGTCCTAACTCCACTATCCGAAAAGTTAGGAAGTATTTATCCATTCCCTCTTCAGTGGAGCTCCGCCTCCCGTCAGCTGATGAATCCCTGTTCTCTTATGAGGAGGGCTGGAGTCCTATTTTTCTAGAATCCATGCACTTAGGGTTTAGACCGCCCTTTACCAATTTTGAGAACATTCTGCTTTATACCCTTCCAGCCGCTCCTGGCCAAATACATCCCTTCTTCGCCTTCGTCGTTACTATGTTTCAGGTAGCATGTCGAAGGGCGGGATTATTTCCTTCAGTATTTCTCTTTAATGAGATGTATAAAATTACCCAAAAAGATCTAATCTCCTTTACTCCTAAGAAAGAATGCAACTTTTTGGCAACCGCTAGACCCAATAAACTGAAGGTCAGTGTATTTAATAAAAAATGGTGCCTGATGAGAGGGGGTATGGGCAGTCATGTCCCTTTAGCCTGGACACCGCCTGGCGGTGTGACCGGTTTTAAGAAACGCAAAAGTTCCCCTGTAGACAAGGGCCACGTAGATGTCCTCCGCACCATTTTTCCCCAAATCCTTCCTTGGCCGACATTTTGTGATGAAGGATGCCTAGCCCTGGCCGGTCTCATAAAAAGAAGATTCAATCCAGATGTCGATGTTCCTGTTACTTGGGGTACCTAACTCTTTCCATCCTCGTTCTTGGTTAGTTTTTTGGCAGAACTCCTAACTTTAATTTACTTAATGTGCAGAGGCCGTGTTGGATGCAGCTAAGAGTAGTCCTCCTCCCATCGACCTGGACTTTGAGAGCATGCTGGGGGTGCGTCAACCCATGTTCAAAGACGTTGAGTTGATCCCCTCCTCGGCTCAGACCTTTCCGGTCCCAGCTAGAAGGGAGTCGTCTCAGGTTCCTCAACCCCCAGCAGGTTGAAAAGGTCTGCGGTGAAAGAGGTTCCTAGGCCTCCCAAACGGACTAAGACTTCTTCTCACCCTGGTGAAGACGGAGTAACCCTTCCCCATGCTTCTGATCCTCCACAGTCTGCCCCTATGGATTCTCAGTCAGATCAGGGAGGGCCTTTAGCTCCTTCATCTCCAGTTGAGAAATCTACTGCTCCCAGGGTTCCTGCTACAGATGCCTCTCCTGCCGATGCTCATGAACCACTACCGAGGTAGTTGGGGAACAAGGGGATGACTTCTCAATTCCTACAGACGCTCCTCCAACACGACCGACCCCACCTGGGCCTTCTCGGCACCGGGTGAAGAGTAGAGCGCACAAGCCGCAGCGGTCAACAAGGGCTCCTTCAAGCCTGAAGAACGTGGAATATGATGGCAACTACGTCCGTGTTCCCTATACCTTGAAGGGTCCGAACTTGGTCGTTACCAAAGATTTCTCTTGGAACAATCCTCGTGACGCCTTCAAAGCTTTAAAACCGCTGATGCTTCGGAAGGAAACTGCGAGCCCAGAAACACATGTTTCTCCGTTGGACAAATGCGCCAAGCATTTCCAGCAAGCGTTGCAAGTACGTTCCTTCCCTTAACTTTATCCTTAATATTTATCAGTTGATGTGTCTAACTTTTCCTTGTATTCAGTGCCTGAACACTTCCTACTCCTTGGCCCGGGATGCCCTAGGGATGGAGCAATTAAACAATCAGCTTCATGACCGCTTGGAGGAATCTGAGAAGTTCCGTGTCCAAGATAAGAAGACTTATCAAAGGCAGATCAAGAGGCAACGTGCTTTCAGTCATAAGACCTCTGCTCAACTGGAAGAGACCCTAACCGCTCAAAGGGAGCTGATAACCGAAAGGGATCTCTTGGCCACGGAGAAGGATGAGCTAATTGCTGAGAAGGAGGGTCTGTATGGTCAAGTGACTGACTTATCAGACCTTAAGGATGTAGCGGAGAAGAAGGCGGCTTTGCTGGCCGATGAACTTCGTCTGATGAAGGAGAAGTTAGAAGCCAGTGAGCGTCGTCGTCAGTCTTCCGAGAAGGCCGCTTCCGATGCTCAAGCCTCCATAGGTCCACAGGTGAAGGATGCTATGGCAAGGTTTATTGCCAGCCCTGCTCTTACCAAGTACGTGGGTGAACAAGTGGGTGGCTTTTTCACCGACTTCGTTACCCGCCATTCAGCTGAGTGCCCCTTGTTACCCGAACTCTTGGATAAGTACAAGACAGAGAAGCAGCTAGGTCCTTCTTGGTTTAACCCTTAATAGTTTTTGTTAGTAATTCAATATTTTGCTGTAATCGAGGATGCGTCTTTACGACATGCACCTCTGTATATCCCTTTGTTTAATGAAAATGTTTTCTTTTCATCGATGCTATACTCAGTCCTTGCCCCCTTGCAACAGATGAATTGTAATTTTTCCTGTTGCACATACTTGTCGGAGCTGATTTTGAGTTTGCATCGTCTATTATAAGTAATGACTCTTTGCTAACTCTTTTACTTAGTCCTGCTCACTTACTTTTTTTCTTGTGCCTCAGGTGCTGAGGGCGTATGCCTTAATAATTAAGGACTTTATGCCTCTGACGATGAGGGCTTATGTCTTACCTGGTGAGGGCTTTGTGCCTCTGACGATGAGGGCTTATGCCTTACCTGGTAAGGGCTTTGTGCCTCTGATGTTGAGGGCTTATGCCTTAGGAGTTAAGGGCTTTGTGCCTCTTGCGATGAGGGCTTATGCCTTAGTAGTTAAGGGCTTTGTGCCTCTGACGATGAGGGCTTATGCCTTGGAGTTAAGGGCTTTGTGCCTCTGACGATGAGGGCTTATGCCTTAGTAGTTAAGGGCTTTTGATACTGTCTCCTTTAATTTTCTGCATATAAACAAAAGTGACTTCATTAATAAAACAATCGAATCATGCTAAGTTTCCATGCCCCCTTGGGGTATTACTCATACATAATATTTGGCTAAATTTGTGATATGCCAAGTTCTTGGTACATCTGTACCGTCCATCTCCTGCAGTTTGTATGTTCCCGGTCCCAGTATTGCAGCAATCCTGTATGGGCCATCCCATTTTGGGCTCAGCTTGTGCACCAGTTTAGGATAACTAATAGCATACAATCTTAAGACCAAATCCCCTACTTTGAATTGTCGTCCTTTTACCCTTCTGTTGTATGCCCTTGCCATCAACTGTTTGTACTTCTGGGCCCTGTATAACGCTCTGTCCCTTCTTTCCTCTATTAAGTCCAAACTGGATCTCAAAGCAGCATCGTTTGTATCTGAATTGAACGCCCATTGCCTGATCGTTGGTAGGCCCACTTCTGCTGGTAATACTGCTTCAACACCGTATACCAAACTAAACGGCGTCTCCCCTGTGGCCTTGGATGGCGTTGTCCGCAGTGACCACAGCACAACTGTGAGTTCTTCAATCCAAGTTCCCATTGATGCTCCACTCTGGACTAAGTTCTTTTTGATGCCGCTGAAAATTACCCTGTTCATGACCTCCACTTGTCCGTTTGCTTGTGGGTAGTATACCGGTGCAAATCGTTGTTCAATAGCATACTTGTCACAGAAGGATGCCAACACTTTTCCCTCAAATTGTGTACCATTATCAGATACTAGCACCTTAGGGATTCCAAACCGAGTGACGATGTGTTTCCATACAAACTTAACCACCGCTTCCCCTGTGATCTTTCTTAGCGGTGCTGCTTCTACCCATTTGCTGAAGTAGTCTACTGCGACGATCACATATTCTATGGATCCCTTAGCCTTTGGTAATTTTCCCACCAGATCGATACCCCACATTGCAAACGGTATAGGATTGAGAACCGGGGTCATGTCTGTAGCTGGGGCCTGAGGAACTGCATGGAGTCGTTGGCAAGCATCACATCTTTTCACATATTGCACAGCATCCTTGTTGAGCGTTGGCCAAAAATATCCCGTCCTGGCTATCTTCAGAGCTAACGCCCTGCCCCCTATGTGACTTCCACACCATCCTTCGTGAACTTCAGCCAGTATTTTATGAATGTTGGATTCTGAGACACATAAGAGGAGTGGACCGTCCCAAGATTTCTTGTACAACTCGCCATCGATCATATGATACCTAAAGCTTCGGCTCTGAATCTGCTTGGCTTTAACCTTGTCCTCTGGCAGTTCTCCCCTGAGTAAATATATTAAAATAGGAGTTCTCCAATCAGGTGCTTCGTCCATGACCCGTAGCACCGTTTGGCCTTCATATGCTGGGTGGTGACGAACCTCTACATACGTCCCCTCTGGCAGTTCGTCATAATAAGTGGTGGCTAACTGAGACAGATAGTCAGCCTCTTCATTATCACTCCTGGGAACATGCTGAAAGATGATGTATGTGAACATCGATGCCCTTGCTTTAGCAGTATCGTGGTACTTTCTTAGCGTTTCATTTTTGACCATGCTTGACTCATTCATCTGATCGACCACCAACTTAGAGTCTGCTCTTACCCTTAACTCTTTTATTCCCAAGGCTTGAGTAATCTCTAACCCTGCTATGATGGCCTCATACTCGGCCTCGTTGTTAGTGGTTGTGAAAGTCAGTCTAAGGGCATATTCCATTTTTAAGCTGTCTGGACCCGTGATGACTATCCCTGCACCTGAACCTTTGTTATTGCGGGCCCCATCAACATTTAATGTCCATTTTATCTGTCGGTCAGATGTTGCCGGTGCTGGTATATGTTGCGGTTGGGGTAGTGTGCACTCATTTAGGAAATCAGCCAAGGCTTGGGCTTTCAAGCTTTTCCTTGGGGTGAATGTGATTTCAAACTCGCTTAGCTCTATTGCCCATGCAGTGAGTCTTCCTGATAAAGCTGGATTCATGATTGTTTTCTTGAGCGGTTGATCAGTTAACACCTCTATTGGGTGTGACTCGAAGTAAACCTTCAACCTTCTAGCCGCTACCAGCAAAGCCAAGGCAAACTTGTCGATGACAAGGTAGTTTAGCTCCGCTCCTTTGAGGACATGGCTTACATAATAGATGGGCTTTTGACCCTCTTGGTCCTCTCGTGTTAAGACTGCGCTGACCGCACCTTGTGAAACCGCTAAATACAACTGGAGTTTTTCACCTGCCAGAGGGTGTGAGAGTAGAGGGGGATTTCCCAAGTAGGTTTTTAAATCCTCAAAAGCCTGCTGGCATTCATCGTCCCAGTGGAATTTTTCTTTACCCATTTTTCTCAAGTTTTTGAAGAAAGGTAAATTCTTCTCCCCTGATTTAGAAATAAATCTACTCAGCGCTGCCAGGCAACCATTAAGTTTCATGATGTCCTTGTAACTTTTCGGAGGTTGCATGTCGATCAAAGCTTTGATCTTATCAGGGTTTGGTTCTATGCCTTTCTTACTTATCATAAACCCAAGAAATTTTCCTGATGTGACCCCAAATGAACATTTGTCCGGGTTAAGACGGAGCTGATGTTTACGGTGACGATGAAGGGTTTCCATTAAATTCTCTATGTGATCTTCCTTGACCTTGCTCTTTATTAGCATATCGTCCACATAGATTTCCATGTTTCTACCTATTTGATCTGCAAATATTCCATTCACCATTCTCTGATATGTGGCTCCCGCATTCTTTAACCCAAAAGGCATGACGGTCCAACAATATAGTCCATATTCCGTGATGAAAGCTGTTTTCTCTTCATCGTCTGGGTACATCTTTATCTGATGGTAACCTCTGGAAGCATCCATGAAGTCAAACACCTCATGGCTCGCGCTTCCATCTACCAACCTAGCCAGGCATGGCAATGGATAATAGTCTTTGGGACATGCCTTGTTTAAGCTGGTAAAATCTGTACAGACGGCGCCAATGATAATTCAGGTCTAACTGGGTGTACAATAGGTGTAATGTTCACCAGGTCTTGACTAGAACTACCGGGTACAATTGGACTCAAGATGACTTGGGTCCTTCGTGTCGAGATTGTCCTCTTAACTGGTAATCTTGACCGTCTGCCTTGTGCCTGCTGGGACAAGTCCGATGTAACCGGAGTGGAATCCGTCGTACCTGAAAGTGTGGTCCTTGGGAGACCACAGACACTCCGACGATCAAGTAAGTAATAGCACCGTTCAAGTTAGGGATGAGTATCAAGTTCAGTTCTCAGATTACGTTACCTTTAATGTGAGACCCAGGTGACTATTTATAGAGAATAGGGGAGAGAGAAAAAGACGCGTACTCTTCTTCTAGAAGCAAGCGTTTGGGCTTAGCCCATCACAGCTGGAGATTCCTTAAGCCGTACGGTCAAGGCTGGGCAGACAGCTGTAAGTCTTCCCTGACCGGTCCGTACATGAGATATACTCTTCACTCTTATCCACTTAGCCCAGCCCAAATCAACCATGATCCATCACATACACATAGTACCAGGTCCGCCCCTCAATGTGGGGATATCACCATCTTAATAACTTTCTCCCTTGCCAGTAAACTATGAATGTTGAGTCTTTAAAAATTATGTTCATAATAATAATATGATATATTGAAATCATAGTTTAGACACCATTAGCTTAGGCATAATTATGTCTTAACTTTAGGCACCATTTACGTGTACTTGTACATGAGCCAACCGACACTCGAGTTGATGAACTTTTTGTTCGCCTCGGAACGTTTTCACCAAGCATAGCCCAAATTGCTCATTTTAATAAAAATGCAAAGTCAATTGGGTTACTAAAATTTAGTTTACCGCATCAAATTAATAAAATTGATTAATATTTAACTCGAACATCAAAACCATTTATTTGTAATATAGGTTAACTTTGATAAAATAGATATTTATAACACGAGTCTAACTTAGGATATTAAACTTTTTTTAGTACTACTAATACTAAATGGCATTTTAGTTATTTGCTAAAGATTTAAATTAGTGACAAATTAATATTATCCAAAGAAATATATTTATGTGGAAAATTAATATTATCCACAGAAATATATTTATGTGGCAAATTAATATTACCCATGAAAATATATTTATGTTGCATATTAATATTATCCATCAAAACATGTTTGATTGTCAAAAATTTATTTTTCATATAAGCACAAATACTTGCTATTTGCAAACTAGCATTATATAAAAATTAGTAACTTTTTTTTTTGCAGATTGCCCATATTTAAAAAACTTTGTTCACCACCTACTAAAATACACAAAAAGTCAATCAATCAACAGAAAAATTTGTAACTAATCTAATTTGGAAATAATTGAAATTTTCATTACATTTAACAAAAGCAAAAAAGCAATGATGAATTCAATTTTTCATTTATTTTGGCTCAACCAAATTATTGTTATTGAATAAAAATTGCCTTCAAGCAATTATTAAAAGAATAAAGAAAATGAAAAAACGTGTATGAACCGTGGAAGATATTAAGAAATACTCCCTCCGTCCAAAAATAGTTGACATTCTAGCAATTTGCACATAGATTAAGAAAAATTAAAACTAGTCAAAAAGTACATTGAAAAAGTAGAAATACAATTATTTGGAAGTATATCATTGGTTGATTGCTAATTTCAATATAAAAAGTAGTCAAAAAGTTCATTGAGAATGTAAAAGTACAATTTTCAATGTTATAACGTCAACTATTTTGGGACAAAAAAATAGTGCCAAAACGTCAGCTATTTTTGGACGGAGGGAGTATATACTACATTTGAGGCATGGCCGATAGAGTTTTGAAAATAAAAGAAAAATCAGATTTGGCAAAAAAAATAGGAAATAATATCATTATGATTTTTTATACAAAAAAGTAGGAATTAATAATGGAAAGAAGTTTTATAGCCATGAAATTAGTGAATTGATTTCATCTATAGGCATGAAACAAGTGATTGAATTTGCATTTAATATGATGCACAATGACTAAAATAGCCATATCAGTTTATGGTCATTTGATGAGAAATAAATTGAGAAAAATTTATTTAATGGTTAACAACAATTTAGTATGAGTTACCAAATTTTAGCCTTAGTACCGCAAGTCTAAACTCTCATAACACAATAGTAATAAAAAAATGGGTTAATGGCTGGAGACATCACTTACCTTTCCCAATATCACCAGTTGATCACTTACGTTGTAAAGGGTCTCAGTTGATCACTTACGTTGTAAAGGGTCTCAGTTGATCACTCACCTTTTCCAATTGTCTCAGTTGGCCTATAAGTCATTTTTTCCGGCTGGTCGACATACGATCAACACACGTGATGACCACTATTAAGCGCTTTCTTGCATTTTCATATCAAAATTAAGCAAAAGAAATTGAAAATTAGAAATAAACTCAAAATCAACCCTTAATTTAGACATAAAAAGGAAAAAAATCCTTAATAATGGTCATCACAGACACTGATGAGCCGAAAAAATGGTCAATAGACCAACTGAGACAAAATTTTAAAGGCTGGTGATATTGCCAGAGCAATTTTCATTCTACTAGAGCAAAATTGGAGTATGTACATACTTGCAACAAGATTGCCTCTATCCTGTCTAACTACTGGTGGGGCACTAATGCGAAGAATAACAAAAGTATACATTGGGCCTCTTGGCAACAGTTATGTAAACCTAAGGAGGAAGGGGGTTTAGGATTTAGAGATCTCAGGAACTTTAATCTTGCCCTCTTTAGCAAACAGATCTGGAAAATAGTCTCGAATCCGGATAGTCAACTGGCAAGGGTCTACAAGAGTCTGTACTTCCCAGAATCATCTTTTTGGACAGCAAAAGTGGGATCCAATCCAAGCTACATCTGGAGATGTATGATAAAAGTTAGACATCATATGAATCAAGTGGTGGAATGGGACATAGGGAATGGGCGTGAAATACTTACTTGGCATCATAAGTGGGTACGACACACGTGGTCGAAGCAGCCATATACCAGGGACCCGACTCCTGCATTAACAAATCAAGGACGACACAGAACCAGCAGCCGAACAATTCCCACTAACACCATATCAACATTCATAGACTCGGATATAGGGACATGGGACATTCAAGCGCTAAAGGCCACCTTTTTACACATGGATGTGGAGGAAATATTGAAGATACCACTCCACAATTTGCATAGAGAAGATAGACCAATCTGGACACATACCACAAATGGCAGATTCACAGTCAAATCTGCTTATGCCAAGTACTATCAACAAACAGGGGCTTCTCCTCAGAGTACACATCATAGAGAGCATACCAACCTATTCTACAGGAAGATGTGGAACATGCAACTACCAGGGAAGATTAAACACTTTATTTGGAGGCTTATAAATAATAACCTTCCCACCACGGATAATCTACTCAAACGACAAGTCCAAGTTCAAGAAACATGTTCTTTATGCAATCAAACAAAAGAGACAGTCATGCATGTAACTCAAACATGTTCATATATTCAAGCAGTAGAATATCACCTCAAGATAGATCCAGAAAGGGAGATATGTATAGATTTCAGAGATCTATTGGAGAGAAGGTGGCAACGCTTACCTCCGGACAAATTATATGAGTGGTTGATCGGATTGTGGAATATCTGGTACCAACGTAATAAGCAAGTCAGATCCGAACCTTGTCTGCGACCGGAGGAGGTGGCTAGAGTGGTGGGAGCCTATGGGAGAAATTATCGGAATGCACCGTTAGAGCTCCAACGATTGACTGCTCAACTACCCCAGGGCAGATGAAACGATTGTGAGAAAGAGAAGACTTAAATGAAGCATTCTTCCTTTAAGGAAGTATTTATACTAGCATGCCCTAGGTCTCCGAATGGGCTTGTGTCTGGGACCCCTAGTGGGCCGACTCTTAATGCTCCTGATCCATCTGATTTGATTGGATCGATTTGTGAGCAATGGTGTTTAGAAGTTTTGGTCTTATATGACCTTTTTCACTCAATGTAATTCGTGTTTCGAACTTTTTGTAACTCTCCTTTTTAATATATTCATCGCTAAGTTACCAAAAAAAAGTCAAGTATTGCATTATGTCATTAATATTTACTATTTAATATTTTCTTGCAATTAGAATAATTTTGAAAATCAACAATAAATGAACACATTTCATATTTTAAATATATATCCTTAATGTTAGTTAATCATCATTATTGCTCTCTTAGTCAACTACTAGTATAAATTAATTATTACTAAAGGAAACAATTTACAAAATATGTTCTATTTCAATTGAAAATAAAAGGCAATAGACATTAGTATGTAAGCTCTTCAATATCAATTAAAAAGAAATGAATGTAGAAATTCGTTGTCTATAATGTTTTTTGCACGGAGTTAGCAATGAAAGAAGAAAATGTAATCTTAAACAATGAATTTTGTTAGGTAAGTTTATGCAACACAATCTCCACAAGAACTAATACTCAGTATTAAACAATGAAAAGATGAACATAAGACAAATAAATTAAAATAAAAACTACTACGTTTGAATTAACATTTTCGCAACTATGAGGATGAGAACATTTGTCGAGCTTTTCTATGATTTCAAATTGTAAAGGATTTCTTTTGGTTGAACTTTTGTTTTTTTCTTCGGTCGCCCTTTGATCCGTTGAATATTGGATTCATAAACCATAGGATTTGACTCGTCAACAATCTCGTATAATTTATCTTGAGCACATTACCTTTCCGATGATGATAATTATCATTCAACTTAGATATTAATTTTCCAAATTCGTTACCTTCAAAAATAGTGTCAAATAGTGATTATCTTGAGTCTATACGCCATTGAGAATGAATAATCTCAAGAGGAATCGTCTTTCACTCTTTCTTATCCAATGTTTCATCTCATTAATGATGATTTACTAACAATAAGAATGCATATATTTAAAATATTGAATGTGTTCATTTATTGCTGATTTTCAAAATTAACTCTAATTGCAAAAATATATTAAATAATGATAAACTATAATAGTTGACTTGGTTAAAATAGATACATACTCAAACTTTGCTCTGGCAGAATGAAAATTGCTCTGGCAATATCGCTAGCCAATTTTAAAAATTGAGTGATCAACTGGTGATGTCGGGGAAGGTAAGTGATATCCACGACCATTAACTCTATAAAAATTGAAATCGTAAGAGATTGTAACAAAGTCTTCATAAATAAAGAAGTATGTGGTAACGAACAACCGAGTTGGCTCGTCGTGGAGCTTGGAAGCCAACTCGAGGCTCAATTCAATTTGAACTAAAACCGATATTGGATCCTTTGCTCACCGAAAGGCAAGCTCCTCTAGTTCTCTTGGTCTCTAGGCAGACCATAACGGACTCCTGAAGCAGCCCACCTTGCTCATTCTCTTCCGCAAGGCAATTTATCATTATGTCGTCAAAATATTTTCCACTATCTTTTATGCTCCTTAATAAATAATTCCTTACTTATTTTAAGTTAATGTCACTAAAGCAAGAACTTAAATTATTAAAATCTAATTCTTAGAAAGTAATTTAGAATTATCTCCATTATTGTAAGATATTTTCCAGATTAATGACAATATCTCTCTTTGCAAGTAATTTTGAAAGTAAATATATTTGTTGGAAGGCACAAAGAAAAATAACATTGTATTTATTTAGGCTTTTACGTTTGCCCCTGAACTATCGTTATTATCTCTATGTGCCTCTGAACTATTTATCTTGTTTGTGTGTTTCCGAATCATTTTTTTCAGTTATAAACAATAGAATGATTATTGCACCCATGACACTATGACAAAGAATTAAGACACAATTTAAAATATTTTATAAAACTAAAATTAAATCTCACCGCTTCTTCTTCAACACATCTCATCCCACTTCTACCCCTTTCCTAACCCCATTAATTTTTATCAACGTCCTTTCCCTTCCCACTACCCTGTAACCCCCTATAGAACTAGAAAAATGATTGATTCTATATATTAAAAGGTTTGTCTCGATGATTATTGTTAGGTATTATTAGTAGTTGTCTACTGTACAAACCCACTATTGTATAGGCCCATTAGGTTTTTGTCACTTAACCTAATTTATTCTATATATACTCATGTAATGTTACATTGTAAATGACTCAATCAATATATTCTTTCATGATAATCAGAGCCAAAAAAATTCTAATTTAAAATTTTCTCCTATATTCCTTTTTACTCCACCGAAACTCCCTCAAGATCATATAATAGCCCACTATTTTTTTTCCTTATTTTTTTTCAATTATTTCACGCAGCCGCCGAAATCGACCAATCGGGCAACCGCTGTAAGCATTGGTGTTTGTACGTTCCGGAGTAATTTTTACAATTCTTCTACTTCTGTTTTCCAGCCGCCATTCTTTTTCTTCTCTTTTTTTTCCATTGCCTTTTATTTTTCATTTTTTCACAACAATAAACAAAGAGCCAAATATGTATTCACCAGACCCCAACTGGTACATGGACACCGGGGCCACATCTCACCTAACGTCCAATCGAGATACGCTCCACACTTATTCTAATTCTAGCAATCATAATGTCGTCGTTGGGAATGGTCATTCAGTTCCGGTTCATGGTCATGGTCATACCACTCTATCAGCACCACATCCCCTTTCCCTTATATAACGTCCTCCACATCCCTCACATAATCAAGAACCTCTATCAGCACCACGTCCCCCTTCACTTATATAACGTCCCACCCCACATCACCACCTCATTGGCCAGTTATGTATATTTTATTTTTTCTCGAATCTTTACATATAATTCTTGAATTGAACCTTTGATATGATTTGGGATCTGTAGTATGAAATACATATATGAAGTTTAGCAATTTCATTGACGTGACAGCTATACGTGCCAAGTTTAGCTTTGGCGGACACATTTTATGATCTTTTGCAATCCTCATAATTATTATGATCGTACCTAAAATCCTTTCAAAGATTTGTTCAAGTTTATTTTTCTATGAGAGTTAATCGGATAGCCTAGTGGAAAAGGCTCATACTAGTGACCAGAAGGTCCTGGGTTCGATACTCACCTCATCGCTAATTTACAAAATAAAAAATTTCTTTTTCTATGAAGAACAAGGGAGTGGGGGTGGGTTATAGGGTTGGGGAGGGGATGTATGTTATTGTAAGTTTAATGGGGAAGGGTAGGAGCTGATCTGTTATACACACACTAGAATAATAAAAATTTTGTATGAAATAACTATTATGCCCCCTTATTTGGAAGTGCAGTAGGATAGATAGTTAAGTCTGGGACAAAATAGTCATTTCTCACCAATCAAAACACTATTCTATTGTGTGTTTGTGTGCGCGTGCGGGCGCGTAGTGTTGTCGGGGTAGGAGTAATGAGTGGGTTGTGGTGTATTTTAGAAGAAGGGGTGAGGTTTTATTTTAATTATTCAGAATATTTTAAATTGTGTTTTAATTCTTTGTCATAGTGACAAAGCACAATACTCATTTTATTACTTATAACTGAAAAAAATAATTCAAGGACACATAGACAAGATAAATAGTTCAGATGTATATAAAAAGATAATTATAATTCAGGGATAACGATTAAAAAACCATTTATTAATTGATTATTAAATTGGAGGATATTGGAATTTTGAACATACAATTTGATCCGTTTGAAATGGACCTACCAAATGCTAACAAAATTATTATCATTAAATTGGCATGTGATATGGAACAAATGTTGTTGTGCATTATCATGTACAAACAATTGGCATGTGATTGTTGGGTCCTCATTTCGTCATCCTTCTCCTGAAACCATTTATATGAAAAGTCTTCTATAAAATTATTGGAATTTTGATTTATACCATAGCTATTTTCTCTTTTTGAGTTCATAATTTTATTGCACTTTTTAATCTGTTGGCTAAGGCTTTGGCTATGATCTTTACCCCCGTATTATAAAATACAATTGGTCGGAATTGTGTCATAAAGATCGGCTTAGGCACTTTAGGCATGAGGGTAATCAAAGTGAAGTTCATTTTTCGGAAGGAACTTCCCTTGATTAAGAATCTGTAGTCCCATAGCAACTAAACCTGGTCCAACAGACTCCCAATAATGCTTGAAAAAAGAGGCTGGCATGCTATCCGGTCTAGGTGCTTTCGAGCCCTTCATAAAAAAAGACTTTTTAAAATATCTTCTTCAGAGAATGCCAAGTCCAGCCATGCCTTATCAGAATTGGTAAGTGTGTTGGTATGTAAGACACCCCTTAGATCACACTTTGTAGCACTCTGAGAAGAAAAAAGGTCTACATAAAAATCAGTAGATATTTTTTGAAACGCCACTTTGTTTCTATGAATAACCCCATTAGAATCTTGCAACTCCACCACATGGTTGGATTTCCCCCTGTTGACTGACAGAGCGTGAAAGTAGGTCGTATTGCGATCACCTTTGACCCTCCAAAGGCTACGGGAGCGTTGACACCACTAAATGTCATCCACCTCGCGTAACTTATCTATTTCTCTAACCAACACGCATGCATGTCCTTTAATGTTGACAGTAATGGTACCCCTACTGGAGAGCATTATAAAAAGTAATATTATAATAGATTAATTATAAATTAGTATCATCTTTTGAAAATCAAAGTAATTTATATTAAAATGTTAAATATATATATCATATATATTGATTAAATTACTAAATTAAAAGATTTTATAATATAAAAGTATATTTAATAAAAATTAATATTAATAGAGTTGATATAAACAATAAATTTAATGATTATGTATAAAATAGTTTAATGCTATAAGTACTGTATTTATAATATTAATAAATTATCTGAATTTCAATACCTTGTAGTAATGTACAAGGTAATGAGTTATTAACTTATTTTTCCATTCTGGTGGTAGGAATTAAGATCCCAATAAATAAGGTAATCAGATTAAATAATGATACAAAAAGAAACTCGTCTATTTATTAATAATTTTTTTATTTTATAGGATTGAATAAAAACGGAATCGGTAGTCAATCCTATTTCCGATAAGGGCAGTTGACAATTGAATCCAATCAATTTTGATCTCATTCTTATCTATTTCATTTTATTTCTGGCTACCAAATACTTGTAACGTACAGATTTGTTGGCAAAAAATTAAGTGCATTGAAACATTGACAATAGAAGTGTGACAAAATCGAAGGACTGAAATGTTTGGAAGAATGGAACATGTGGTTGAAATTTAGAAATTTAACAAATTAAAATTGTAACTTGACAATGTAATTTATAGAAACATTATTTTGTTATTATCAAAATATTACATGATACACATATAATGTATTAGTACATGATACATATATATTGCTCAATTGTACATTGTTTATTTTAATATTACTTGGTCCTTAATACAACATTATTAATTCTTAAACATCTATTGAAGTACCTCCACATAGAAAATTATATACATGAGCTCATATTGGATGATAATGTATCACACTGCATTTAAATATTGTTGGAATATGCTTTGAATCAGAAAACGATTGATACTCAGGTCGGAACTTGGCCAGTTTCGATCCCAACATCCGAAATTATGTACGAGGCTGATCGGAACTTCACCAAGTACCGAAATTGGGTACGAGACACATTGGAACTTCATCGGGACTTGGTCGGTACTTGCCAAGTCCCGATCAGATCTGAGGACGCGTGGGCTTGGCGTAAATCTAAATGGGCCTAGGGTTTTCTCTCCTAGTTTAGTTAGGTTTTGTCTGGTTACCCATAAATAGGAGGCTGATCATACATTGTTAGTATGAGACTAAAATAAGACTCAGAGAATAAGTTTCCTGGTTCCTATTGCTCTGAGGTCTATGAGACTAAAATACTTAGAATAGATTTCATGTTTTCTATTCCTCTGAGATCATATCGATCATCTGAATCTGAGATATGATTGATCATCTGAATCTGTAATCTGTTCCAAACCCATTATAGTGAAATTTCTGAGGCTCTGCCCGTGGATTAGTCCTAACACATTGTTAGGGATACCACGTAAATCTGGTGTTATTTACTTTCAGGTGCTTTACTTAATTCATTTATCTTCGATTTTCACCAAATTAGTCGGTCACAATTCGCTTCCGTTATAACAAATTGGTATTAGAGCTAGTGTTGTTGATTCTGTTTCTTGAAAATGGGTGGTGAAAGCATGAAGGTTGAGAAGTTTAATGGGAGAATAATTTCATTCTCTAGCAACTGAAGGCAACGGCGTTGTTGATCTAAGAAGGTCTTTAGGCACCTATAAAACCACCAGTGCCTCCACCGGAGAACTTAGCGGTTCTAGAAGAAAAGACTCGACGCTTTCACTATTATTGGAGGATCATGTCCTGATTGGGGTAGCCGAGGAGAAGACTGAAGTAGGGATGTGGTTAAAACTCGAAAGTCTATACATGATTAAGAGTTTGACCAACAAGCTGCTTCTAAAACAACGCTTGTTCGGGTTGCGCATGAAACAAGGTACATCTATAGAGGAACATCTTGAACATTTTAATTCATATCTACTTGATTTGAGGGGTATTGATGTTGCCGTTGATGATGAGGATGCTGCCTTAATTCTGTTAGTGTCTTTACCTAACTCATATGAAAACTTTCATGAGAATATGACGAATGGTAAAGATACTATATCCCGGGAGGAAATCATAATTGCACTTCAGAACGGGGAGTTGAGACATAGATGTAGTGGTACATTGGACAGTCAAGCTGTGGGGCTAGTAGCCAGCAGCAATCAGAGATTTGTTAAGACATGGAAGAAGAAGTTTCAGAAGAAACAAATCAGTAAGGGTTCGAAACCAGATGACGTCTGCAACTATAATTTGATAACACTTCCGATAATCCGTGCATTTTTTATTTAGCATCCGTGCCACTTTATTTGACGAATAACACAAAACGTGGCATTTCGTCTTATTTTCTCATTTAGGGTTTTAAGGTTCTCATATTCGTCTTTTTTTTGTCTTTGGATACTGTAAGGGAAAGGGACATTGGAAGACTAATTGTCCTAAGAAGATGTAGGGACAACAAGGTGCATCGGGTACAGCCCTTGTTGCCGAGGGAAGTACGAGATCTGACAAGGATATTGCACTTGTTGCCAACACCCATACATGCAACACCGATGTATTAATTATGGATTTCGGGGCTTCCTATCATATTTGTCTTAATAGAGAATAGTTCACTACTTATGAGCAAATGGATGGAGGTAACATTTCTATGGCCAACAGTTCAGTTTGCAAAGTAGTATGAATGGGTTCTGTTAAGGATATGAATCATGATGGTAGGTTCTGTACTTTGGATGAGGTGAGACATGTTCCATAGATGACTAAAAATCTTATATCTCTGAGTCTACTTGACAAGCGGGAATGTAGTTTCAAAGGATAAGGTGGAGTGATAAATGTCTACAGAGGGTCTGAGGTAATTCTGAAAGGTGTTAAGCGTGGAACCTTGTATTTACTACAAGGGACTTCGCTTCTGGATTCTGTAGTTGTAGCATCTGCCCAAGTAAATCAAGAAAATATGATTAAGTTGTGGCACTTGAGGCTTGGTCACATGAGTGAAAGGGGGATGCAAATTCTGGCTAAGGACAATCTTCTAGATGGGCACAAGGTTGAAGGTCTGAATTTCTGTGAGCATTGTGTGTTTGGAAAACTATATTGCAACAAGTTTACCAAAGCAATTCATAAAACAAAAGGTGCACAAGATTACATCCACTCTGATTGTTGGGAACCTTCGCGAGTGGAGTCTATGGGAGGTCACAGATATTTTTTGTCGTTGATGGATGATTACTCTAGGATGACTTGAGTTTTCTTTATGAGGCAGAAAAGTGAAGCTTTCGATAACTTCAAGCAATGGAAGTTCCTAGTGGAGAATCAGACAGGGAAAAGAGTCAAGCGGTTGAGTACAAATAATAGTCTAGAGTTCTGCTCATCTGAGTTTAATGAGTTTTGCAAGATGGAGGGGATTGCTAGACATCATACAGTTCGACATACACCACAGCAGAATAGGGTGGCAGAACGTATGAATCAGACACTTCTGGAGAGAGTTCGTTGTATGCTCTCACATGCGGGGCTGGCTAGAAGGTTCTGGACAGAGGCGGTCAGCACAACATGCTACTCAATCAATCTTGGTCCTCACACAGGGATTGATCCGAAAACTCCTACTGAGTTATGGTCTGGTAAGTCTGTTGTTACACGAACTTGAGGGTTTTTTATTGTACTGGTTACTATCATGTAAATGAAGGGAAGTTGGAACCGAGGGCTAGAAAAGATGTATTCATGTGATATCGTGATGGTGTTCAAGGATACAAGATTTGGTCACCTTCTGAAAATTGGGTTATTATTAGTAGAAATGTTGTCTTTGATGAAAAATTCATACTAAAGATCTACATTGAAGCCATAACATCTGAAGAAGGCAGTGTAGAGAAATAGGTGGAACAGAGAGATTGATGATATTTGTGATGGTGAGGGTAGCTCTCTTCAATCACAGACAGAGACAGAAACATCAATAGAAAGATTTTTGAGATAATATTTTTATGTCTTATTAATCTATATAAAAATTTTAAAATGGCACTAATTTTGAATTAGAGTGAGTATTAATTATTAATGGAGCAAGTGATAACTTGATGATGCACACGTCGACCGGAGTGCCATTCTTGGATCCCACTTTGGATCCGATTGAAAAATGTGTGATCATGTAATTAGTGAAAATTTAAGAAGTTAATAAATAAAGGGTTTTTGTAATAACAATCACCTATGTTTACAAAATGTTTTTAATTTATTATTTGTGTTTTAAAATGTTCTTATCCATCATTTATATTTAAAAATATTTCAATCTATCACCCCTTCTATAAATATGTCACTAAATATAACATATAGTGAATTCGAATTTGGGATGTAGTATAACAAATTTTGTTTTTTTGTTTGTTTTTTGTCTCGAATTATATTTTATGACATAACGTTGACGTTATATCTTTATTGAAACTCATGTCTGTCTTACACGTGTTATTTTAACAATATATAGATAAAACGGGTGATGAACGAAAACTTTTCAAAATATAAAGAATTGAATATAATATTTTAAAACATAGATAATGAAGTGATAATATTTTATAAATATAAATACTCCCTCCATCCCCAAATGATGGAGACATTTACTTTTTCACGGTCTACGAGACACGACTTAAAATATAAATATTTTTAATTTTACATGTGTAAAAATTATAAGAACTTGATATTTTAAAAATATATATCGAGATGAATCTAACAAGATCCAATATGACTATATTATTTGTTAGCGGCTAACGAAAATTTACGGTCAAAATATCCGAAATTTGACTCAAAAAGTCAAAATGTCTCCATCATTTAGGGATGGAGGGAGTAATTGTTATTGACATTAACCCTAAAATAGAATTCATCTTAACATTACCCAAGAAGTTATCCACATTGATCTTTGACTTGACTTTGACCTATAATAGTAATTTAATTCCCAATACTTCATAATTATGAGTAGTAGTAATTTATTGGTGGTATTGAAGTATAGCAGCCTATAAACCTGTCAGGAAAAGGACGGAAAAGAAGTTGTACCCTTGTAGGGTAAGCTAGTAAGCTACCTTAACGGCGTTAGAGTCCCGTCAAACTGATGCTATGTGATGTATATACAGGCTTTTAAGAAAGAGTGGGTCCCGTTTGTAGGACGAAGATTGTCAGATAAAGGGCCATGTGCCCTTCCCGAGGAGGGTAATTTTTTTCGACGGCAGGTTAAAAAAGACGTTGGATGAAAATGACCACTTCAATATACTCCCTCCATCCCAAATTTTTTGTCCACTTTTCCCAAAATGGAAATCCCAAAATTGGGTCATGTTTAGTTCAAATTTGTGGAGGAAAAATAGGATAATGTGAGATAAATTTAATTTTTCCTAAAACTTTGTGCAAAAGTAAAGTGGACAAACAAAATGGGATGGAGGGAGTACAACGGATTTGGGATGGACTTTGTGGAGGTCTTAATTGTTTGGATTTTTAGACGTTTGACTTTTATACTATCGTTTTACTACCTCCATCCCTATTTAATAGACCTATTTTGACTTTTTGGGTCAAACTTCGAAAGTTTTGACCGTAAATTGTTATTAATCGATAAGAGATAAAATAGTCATATGAGATCTTGTTAAATTCGTCTCAATATATATTTTTTAAATATCAAATTTTTATAATTTTTATACATGTAAAATTAAAAATATTTACGTTTTAAGTTGTGTCTCGGAGACCGTGAAAAAGTAAATGGGTCTATCATTTAGGGATGGAGGGAGTATTTTTTATGTGGTTCTTGAACTATTATTTCTTTTCAGTTTGCCCTCTAATGACGTTTTTTTCAACTTTAAATGACAAAATGAATATTATACCCTACTAATAATCTAAAGTACATGAGGCATATTTCACGGGTATATATAATTCCAAGGCCCTACTTTCCTAGGCCCCAACCGAACCAGTGAATTCAAGGTTGGATTGAATATCCAACCTTAGATTCACTGGTTCGGCTATATAATAATGAAAAATTGAATTGTTATTTAGAACCGAACCAATGAATCTGAGGTTGAGTATTCCTTCCAACATTGAATCCACTGGTTCGGTAAGGGTATTTTCGGAAAAAATTCAGGCATTGGAAAGTAGGGACTTGAAATTAGTTTTTACCATATTTCACATAATTAAAATTAAACCCCACCCCTTACTACTACCTCTAAACTTTTGATAACATACCTACCCCTACCCCACCCTACCCTACCCCCCCCCCCCCTCACACACCAAAAAAAAGGAAATTATTTGTACGTGTTTATCTTAAGAGTGATAAAAATTTTGGTCGATGAGATTTTTGGTGACCTTGAATCAGTTGGTTCATTTTGTTTTGTTGAATCATCAAGAGCTTCAATTCTGCAGCTCCTACATTTTGGTGAAATCATAACACATCCCATCAACCAGAAAAGTTGATTCGCATTCTTGACATGTATGAGGTGCTTGAGGAACTCATATCAACATTGAAGTTCTATATTTTGATGTGAGTTGATTACCACACACCCCCTATCCTCAAACCCGGCGGTCTACATCCCCCCAAACCCAATCCCAATTTCTAGATTTTTTTTTCAATTTACTTCAACGTATTATATTTTGTGAATTGTTGTTATTGTTAATTGTTTTAGACGGGGTTATCGAAGACGAAAGCATCACCCAAGCGTAGTTCCAGATAGGATTATCGAGTCATCATCGATGTTCGGTGTCGAGGGAGAAACCATCATTTCTATTGAAGCTTGGGTGGAAACAGAGGAACAAGAGCATCGGCATAACATATGCATTGGTTATGGGGTATAGTAGGGAGGAGATAGGGGTGGGTTATGGGGTAGGGTAGGGTGGGGTAGGTATGTTATTGAAAGTTTAGGGCTAGAGGTGGAGTGAAGTTGGATGTGTTAAAGAAGAAATGGGTGGGGTTTAATATTAATTATGTGAGATATGTTCATATATTTTAGATTATTATTAGGGCATAACAGTCATCTTGTCCTTTAAAGTTGAAAAAAAAACAGTTAGGGGGCAAGCTGAAAATAACTAATAGTTCAGGGACCACATAGAAAATTAAACAATAATATAAGGGACAAACGGCTAAAAATTAAAGCCTAATTGTTTTTATGTTATCGAAAAATAATCTCATAACGAATATTTAATGATATTATTTGAAAAATTTGACCGTGCATATACTTTTTTTCGAAATATTTGATTGTTTTGAAAAAAATTATTTTTAATAATATTTGACTGTTTATAGAATATGTACTTTTGTAATTATATTTTTCCTTTTCACCCTTACTTTAGAGGTTACTTTTTATTTTTGAAAACATTATATAAGGTATATTGTTAAATTTTCTTAACCCCTTAATAAAATACTTTTTGGCTAAATAATCAAATATTTTGAAACAGAGGGAGTAAAAATTAATAAAGTCATCTAAGATATTGATATATTTGATTTGATGTGTATTTTTTCTCCAAATAATCAAACATATCGAAACGGAAGGAGTACTTCTTATGATTGTAGAATTATATATATTTACGTTTGAACTCGTGTTTCGAAGATCGTGAAATGTCAAATATGACAAACAATTTGGGGTAGAAGGAGTAGTAATTTAATCATAATATACAAATTTACGTTTGAACTCGTGTTTCGATTTCAATGTAGATGACGTTTTTTTTTTATGTACAACTTTGACTGTCAATCATTCATAGCTATATGATATCACCCAATTTTCCGATTTATTCTTCAATTCAAAAAATATATAATTAAAATAGTTAAATTTATATTTAAGGCTATGTTTATAAAAGTAACATTTCATAATTTTTTATATTGTAGCTAATTAGTTTTTGCTAGCGAAAGTTGTATCAACTAGTGAAAATGTAGCTAATTAGTTATAGGCTTGTAGCTAACCAAAGTTGTATCACTTTACTCTTGCCAAATTGTCAACAAAAGTCAAGTTTAACAGTCAATATAATCGAAGTACTAAGTAAGATTATTTTTGAAACATGTGTGATTGATAATGTAGTTTTAAAATATGTATAATCAAACGATAAATGTTTTGAAACATATTAATCAAATATGTCATTAATTGTATACTAATAATTGAAGTTTATAAATATTGTGAATATATACTCCTTATTATATATTATATCTTCAAGTATATATATTAATCAAAACAATATTACTTAATGCATCTATTTACGTAGATTGTTAGAATTGTTTGATATAATAGTTTTTCTATATTGACGTTAATTTATGCATATAATGAAATATGATTAATAAAAATGTGTTAGAAGATCATGAGGAAGACTATGTAATCACATATAAACTCTAGTATCTTTATGTTTAATATGACATGTTAGTCTATATGATAACCTTAGAGGTGAATAAGGGTGAAGAAGATGACCGATATTCGATTTTTTAAAATTTTATAACAATTTGTACCAATAAAGATACTTTAGTAATTTGTAAAACAAATGTGGAATGGCTAAAGTATATTTAAAATCCTCTTTAAATAATTGATTGTTTTTTATATGATAGAAAAACATAAAACACTTATAAGTCAATCAAATACTAATCGATTCAATGTTTACGGTAAATAAGCAATTTAGGTTCATTGATCAAATCAAATATAAATATGGCTTATTTTCATTTTGGACCCTTAACTATGATGAAAGTTTCAAATTGGACCCTAATACTATCATAAGCCTCATATTGGACCATATACTATGGTTTGTCTCATTTTACCCCCTAAAACGCCAAATATGATGTAATTTCGTTTTCAAATAAGGGCAAAATCGAAATAGCACATATATTAAACTTTTGGGCACAATTCACAAATAACAAAACTTATTAAATTAAAAATAAATCCAAGATTTATTTTCATTTTGGACCCTGAACTATCACGTAAGTTTCAAATTGGACCTTGATTCTATCATTAGTTATTTATAAAAATGCCCCAAAAGTTTGATATATGTGATAATCCGAATTTGCCCTTCTTTTAAAACGAAATTCGATCTAAAATTGGCATTTGAAGGGGCAAAATGAGACAAAACATAGTATAGGGGGCAATTTGAGGCTTATGATAGTATCAGGGTCCAATTTGAAACTTACGTGATAGTTCAGGGTCCAAAATGAAAATAAGCCTATAAATATATAAACTTATATACTTTACCTATAGCAATGATATGCAATCAAGTATATAACAGAATCCGAACAATTTTCGCATATAAATAACTATAGACAAAAAAGTAAGAGTATGGATGGAGATGCAAACTCGACAAGCTATGTACCGAAGTTCCCTAATCTACATCTTCGACCCAAGGCTTCTCACCTTAGGCTTTTCTCTAGAAATCCACTAGACGATACTTCTTCAAAAGTCCGTGAAGTCCAAATCAACATACAACTCTTAACTTCTCGCTAAAAATCCTAGGATTTCACCCTATCAAGTCGGAGATGCAACTCTACTACCTCTTGCAGTCTATTTCCTATTGTTTGATTTTTGTCCTCAATACTATGGCAATCTCTCGATTTCTAGTTTGAGTAAGATGCACAACACCTCGGACCCTCAAACTTCTAGTATGAAAGAACAAATTATAACTTAATGAGATATCTCTTTATCTAGGAAATTGATTGTTTTTATCCCAATCCAGAATGCTCCTTAATGAGCTACAATAAAATTACAATGATTTAGACAATTATTAACTCCTTAATTGAGTGTCATTTTGTTATTATACAATCAGCTATTATAAAACATTAATTTTTTCTAGACATCATTTACTTATGTAACAAAGGGCATGGGTGAGTATAGGTTTGAGTTGGGCGGGTTTCGACTAAACCCGAACCCGAACATATTCCGGTTTAAAAATAATAGACTCAACCCGACCCAAGAATCATGTGACCCGTTCAGTGGCGGATGTATCTGGTTTCAAGCCCGTTCACTCGAACATGTACTTTTCTTAAAAAGAAAAAATTATATATATTTAAAGAAAAATTAATGTAAAAATTAGCATTTAACTTATTCAGTTATTTGCATATATTTAAGAATCTTGAACAGACACTTTAAAAATTATGTCAATCTCAAACAGTCACTTTGATATTTCTGGATCTGCCACTAGATCCGTTGCTTCGGGTTATTCGATATTGAGGTTAAGTTGGACGGGTTACTCTAGTCATACATCAATCGCTGAGTTGCTTATCCATCCTGTATTCCTGTTCACCGAACTCAAAATGGTTTGAATCAGCTAGCTTTACTGTATTTTTCTCTTGGAAGTAATTATACTTGAAACCTAAACCTGTTTAGTTGAAGAGTTTATCTTGTTGTAGAGGACAATAAATTTGAGAATCTCAACTATCTTATCACCCAACTTTTGATATACTATTACTATGTTAAAAGCTAGTACAAGAGAATAAATCCATCTCACCTAACTAATATCATAATGTCTCATAAATAATTATGGAGTGTTAAGATAGTGAGATATCATGGGTACTTACATTGTACATTAGATTAGTGCGTGATGATAAATAATTGTGGTCGGGAGATGACATGTGATAAATTGCAATTGATTCGATAGATGGGCGTTTCCAGCGACTTTGGCGTGATATTGTGGTGGTTTAAAATATACATTATGATTTTTTATTTATTTTTTGTACTATAATAACAAAAGATTTACAAAAAATTTCTATTACATGCAAGATTTTTTTTGAAATATATTAAATATATTTTTTGAATTTTACCCTTAAAATACTAAGTAAATTATTAATTCCATCATAATGAACTATATAAAATATATATGAAATGTTTAAAGATTATTTTTATAACTAATGAATGATTAAAATTGAATTCACATGTGTTACAAGCTAATATAAAAAGAATCGTATTAAGAGGGAATCGAACCTATGACATCATACACACATATATATACTTATAAACTAAACTACACCTATTCACTTTCAACAATACTAGATCCGTCCCTAATTAGATACACATATTTAACTTATTCTTATCGCACTAATCAAGGGATTATAGTTTAACTTTAAACCACTTCTACATATGCATTCCATAAGGGAATTGACCTCATCCTTCCTAAAATGTGAGACCTGAGGTATTTATCATCAACTCTCTATTAATCGAATTACTTACCAGTTGAGTTATACTCGAATACATATTACATACTCACAGTTAGTTATTATTTGGTTATGTAGTTGTATTATTTTAAATTCCTCTTTGAACATGTTATACTAACAAGTAATAAAGGATTACATTAGCCTACGGAGTACAGCTCGAATGGTCACGAGATTCACTATAATAGTGTGTTTTAAATTCCTCGAACGGTCACGAGATTCACTATAAGTATGTGAGTCCGATTCACAACAGATGCATGAATATTATACATTTATTTAAAGGAAGATTTCTATTAGGCGATGGGCTAACCGAGCAGAGACAATTAAAATAATCATATCATCTTCTTTTTAAGTATAAAGGGTTACACATACCCACCTAACCAAATATGCAAAGAGATAAATAGTTTCCACATTTACATGGAGCTAGAGAAAGTGATATCTAAATTTACATACATATAGATGGAGCTCAGTTGTACTTACTCTAGAGTAGTAATAAAGTCCTTATTAATTATAAAGCAGTATCTGCAATTTTGCAGAAATCTCTTTTAACTTTTTCTTCTCTAATAATTCTACTCTCTCTCTCTCTATACCTAGACATTATTGTACATTTCCTCCCTTTATGCTTCTCCTTCATTTTAAACTACTCACAACACAATTATTTCAAAATGCAAATATTTTGTCAATACATCTTTGTTCTAGTGGCAAGCATGATGACATCTCTAGCGGAGGTCTCGGGTTCGAGCCCTCTTGCTAGCATGAAAATTGGTTAGAGAGATGGTTTCTCTCACTAGTTTGACGCTAGTCGCCTCTTTCCTTGAGTTTACGAATTATAATGATGTTTAGTGATTGTAATCGATTATTCATATTAATAAAATTAAAGGTACTCCCCTTTAAATAAAAAAAATGCAAATATTCTCTTTCATGTCAAATTATTATTTAACCATATCATTAAATATTTTCAATTATTTTTATATTTTACATAATAATTTAATTATTTTTCCTCCAATATCATCAATTATATCACCGACATACCTTCCATTATATTATTTTTTATTGTCCAAATAAAAAACAAATCAAATATATATGTATAAGTCTTGCAAAATAAACTAAATTGATATAATTATTATTTTACTTATATATTTTATTATAGTCTAAAATAATAAATTATTTTTATCTCAACACACAATTTCTTCTAAAATGGCTTCACCCTATATTTTTTTCATGCAATTACATGCGATAGTTCGATTATTCCAAATTACTTTTGACATGACATTGTTTCTCGATTGTCCTCTATTGAGGTTAAACTTGAGAACAATATACTCCCATTATCAAATGTTTGCATAATTGAAAGACCCCCCTCCCCCCAACCCACCCTCCTCCACCCCCCCCCCCCCCCCCCTTCCTCCCCTTATTGCAGTATGATGTGACATGACAAAGAGCCTTGGCCAGTGTTCCTGCATACTCTCTGCAAATCTTCACATTTTCTCACATTTCATAGTAATTGTTCTCTCACACATAGAAACACCCATTGAGATACTAGTACTAGTTTCCTCTCCTATCAATGTTTATAATTCCAACTGGAAACAACCCATTTTTCTCTTTTATTGCTTGCTTTGATTCTTGTTGATGAAAAAATGGATGCAAATTTACTAGAATATGTTCTTATCTTTAACCAGTAGGCTACACTTTTCAGAGGTGTTGGGTTTTTTTGTTTACAAAAAAGATTGCATTTTTTGTTCAATAACATTATGGTTTCAAGAATGGGGAGAATTTTTCATGCGTTTTCATTTCTGGGGTTTTTGAGCTTTGCATTTGTGGCTTCAGATGAAGGTGAGTGGCTTATAGCAAATTCTTAAAGTGATACAATTTGGTCATTTGTTTAATCGGTTGTTTATTGTTTGGTCATTTGTTTAATGGGTTGTTTGTTGTTTTAGTACTCAAACCATTTTTTTGATTATTTTAATGATTACCAGTCTTACGTTGTTTTGCATACTAATGAATATATTATTCATTTAAACCTTACTTGTGACATGTCTTAAACTAACTAATATCATCATTGTCTTTATGTAAACTGCCCATGTTTTTGTCTTTTTATGATTTCACATCAAGATTCTGTTTATTACCTTTATTCAAACAGTCTAATGTTACTAATACAAAAATTTTATTTCTTATTCTTGAATTTTGAAGTGGCCATTTTGCTGGAAATCAAGAAGTCATTTAGGGACATAGACAATGTTTTGTACGATTGGACAAATTCTCCAAATTCTGATTATTGCATTTGGAGAGGTGTTGCTTGTGATAATGTTACATTCAATGTTGCTGCCCTGTAAGAATTCATTTCTTGATTACCCTTTTTATGTTACATCGTTTTCGTAGTTCGTTATTAACAAAGTTGCTATATTGTTGCTGTTCCTAGTCTCTTAGTGAACAGAATTGTTGTAAAGGTTATAATTTGGTTGCTTCTTTTGGATTCCTGGGGTCAAATTGTGCAGAAATTTGTCAAACTTGAATCTTGGTGGGGAACTATCACCTGCAATTGGACAACTCAAGGGGCTGCTTACAATGTTCGACCTTCGAACTTAATTTGTTTTGGTTTTCTTGTTGTTGGTAATATAATTTAGTGTAAATAATATTCTAACTGTGTACAGCGATCTCAAAGGAAATGGACTTACTGGACAAATACCTGATGAAATTGGCGAATGCTCGGCATTGACTAGCTTGTAACCTCATGATCTTGAAACCTCTGTTTTAGTTTCTTACATTTTGTTGTCGTCTCCCCATAATTTTCTTTCGCTCGAATGAAGTTTTGGAATTTGACATTGTTTCTATTTTCCTGAACCTCCTTTAGGGACTTGTCCTACAATGATCTCTATGGTGATATACCTTTCTCAATTTCCAAGCTTAAGCATCTTGACCATTTGTGAGTTTCTCGGTGAATTTTTGAAAAGTTTCTCGATATCTTCCAATTGGTGTTGTTGTTTTACTACCTTTCTGATGAAGATACTGAAGTTTCTAAGTTTTTGTGATTTTGTTTGATATTTATTAGGATTTTGAAAAATAATCAGTTAATTGGTCCAGTCCCTTCTACTCTGTCCCAGATTCCAAATCTAAAAACCCTGTAAGTATTATTCCTTACTCTTTAGGTTGATAGCAAAGTGAACGGTTACTTAATGTCTACGTCTTAATATAATTGATCAGGGATCTTGCACAAAATAGGCTCAGTGGAGAAATACCAAGACTTATCTATTGGAATGAAGTTCTACAATATTTGTAAGCTGTCTCGACTATAATTTGTCCAGTCTATTGAGGTCCTTTTGAAGCTGCAATGAACTAATTTTGAGTGGCAGTCTATAAATATATGTTCTTCTTTAAAAGGAGTTACGTGGTCTTTTAATGTAGGGGTTTGCGTGGGAATAACTTGGTCGGTAATCTTTCGTCAGACATGTGTCAGCTAACTGGGTTGTGGTACTTGTAAGTGCTTTAACAAGAACTCAATGTCTTGTATTTCCTTGGATTCTTTCTGGTTATCTTAAGTTTATATCTGATACGTGTCTATGCTCCATATATTACCCAGTGATGTTCGGAACAATAGCTTGTCAGGGTCCATTCCTGAAAATATTGGAAATTGCACTGGGTTCCAGGTTTTGTATGTATCTCAACTAATTGAACAAAATGTTATCATCAATTGATTAGATGACAAGAACTGATCAAATGGTTTTATACTTCTTATAGGGATTTGTCTTACAACAAATTTACAGGGGAAATTCCATTCAATATTGGGTTTTTGCAAGTTGCTACTCTGTAAGTGTTTAATTGACTTTTTTCATGCTCAATGCTGTTTGGCTATCTAATTAGTATCTGGTATTGCGTCAGGTCGCTTCAAGGAAACCAATTAACGGGGGATATTCCATCTGTAATTGGCTTGATGCAGGCACTTGCCGTGTTGTAAGTTCAATTACTTTTATGTTTTGATATAGTTTTAAGCTTATTGTTCCGTTTGGTTGTAATGACTTGGGCTATTTCATTACTTAAATGTAGAGATTTGAGCATCAACATGTTGAGTGGTTCTATTCCTCCTATTTTGGGAAACTTATCATTCACGGAGAAGCTGTAAGTCCCCTCTGAATTTCTTCCAGCTTCTGTAACTTGACATGAATTGTGGATTAATTCTGTGAACACTATCGTTTAGGTATTTGCATGGGAACAAGTTGACTGGCTCCATCCCGCCTGAGCTCGGAAATATGTCCAAACTCCACTATCTGTATATTGTGGTCCCCTATACATCATAATTATGCATATCTAGACGATAACTTGCCTATAAGAACAATCTGAAATCTGGTTTGTCAATCCCAGGGAATTGAATGACAATAAACTCAGTGGGCATATTCCTCCCGAACTAGGAAAGCTTACGGAGTTGTATGATTTGTAAGTGCGACCTTCTTCATAGATTTGGTAGAATGGTGTTATAAATGATAATAATTTCTATTAATCTTCTCTTTGCAGAAATGTTGCCAACAACGATCTCTTTGGACCTATACCTGATAATCTTAGCTCTTGCACAAATCTAAACAGCCTGTAAGCTCCTCAACTTGTATGTGTTATTGCTAACTAGTTTTCTTTGACAATTACTGATCCTTTGTTACTCATGTCAGAAATGTATATGGAAACAAACTGGATGGGTCAATCCCCTCCACTTTTGAAAAGCTGGAAAGCATGACATATCTGTAAGTAGCTCTATTTTTCAACATTGTCGGAGTTGGTTCATACCTTAAACAATTGAAAATTTACAATATTTGTTGCGGCATGCTTTTCGTTATTCTCTCCATCAATATATTATGATTATATCTGTTCAAGAGCCTTGAATCTGTTAATTGGTTTACACAAGTTAGGACTTACGTGACTAAGTGATTTGTTATAACATTTCAGGAACCTTTCATCTAATAGCATTATGGGACCCATCCCGATTCAGTTATCCCGCATTGGTAATTTGGACACCTTGTAAGTAAACGTTGTGCAAACCCCACATTTCCCCAATCACTAAGAGAAGTGTGATCAACTACTAATTTCTTTCCCTTTTCGATGGCACTTAAATTGATGCAGGGACCTCTCTAATAATAAGATCACAGGTCCGATTCCTTCATCTGTAGGTGACTTGGAACATCTTTTGAAACTGTAAGTAATACAGACTTGTTCTTAAATGCCTGCATAGCTCCACCGTTGGCTGACACTTTATTTTTATAGAAACTTGAGCATGAATGATTTAACTGGAGGAATTCCTGCTGAGTTCGGCAATCTGAGAAGCATCATGGAAATGTAAGCTTAATAGAATCTGTAATGACAATAAGGGACTCGCAAATAATTTGTGTGTTCATGTTCTTATTTTTAACCGTCTTTTAGAGATCTATCAAGAAACCACCTCTCAGGTCCAATACCCCGAGAACTTAGCCAGCTTCAAAATCTGTTCTCTCTGTAAGTCGTATATTTCTCTCCTATGCTGTTGTAGTAATACATGAAAAAATCTTGTTAAGTTATTATTGACAAGTTACATTCTCCATCTTGTCACAGACGAGTTCAAAACAACAATTTGACAGGAGATGTAATGGCATTGGCAAGCTGTATAAGTCTCACTGTATTGTAAGATTGAATCGTTCTTGTATCAATACTACGTAACATATGGTGGTCAGCCCTGAATTTTTATGGATCCGTGTCTTTGTAGAAATGTATCTTACAATGATCTGGCTGGAAATGTACCTTCCGGCAATAACTTCTCGAGGTTTTCTCCTGACAGGTGAAGCTACTTTCCAGTATAATTCCGCTTTTAGATCTTTTGCAGAATAAAGCCCTGATTGCTGGTCTTATTGATCACATTTGGTGACCTATTTCTTTCTGCACACTTGCAGCTTTATTGGGAATCCTGCTCTTTGTGGATATTGGCTAAATTCTTGTCATTCGGCTCAATCAAATGAAAGAGCAGTGTCCCTTTCGAAGACAGCTATACTTGGAATAGCATTGGGTGCCCTCGTGATTCTGCTTTTGATTTTGGTGGCAGTATGTCGGCCACGCAAACCAGCACCATTTATCATAGGATCCTTGGAAAAGCCAGGTGCATAGTTTTTCTTCTATGATGTTGAGTTACCTGTTACATGAATTTTATGTTATGAACTAGTGTTGCAAGTAAATATTTTAATTGTTTGGAAAGTTTATTACTCATGTTTTTAATGGTTTTAAAAAATCGTGGTATACTAGATACTGTGAGTAAGTTGTTAAACTTGCGGGTCTAAATCTCTCTTTGCTTATCTCAGCTGTCAACTACTCGTCCCCAAAGCTTGTTATACTTAACATGAACATGGCTCTTCATATGTATGAAGACATAATGAGGATGACGGAGAACTTAAGCGAGAAGTACATTATTGGATATGGAGCATCTAGCACTGTGTACAAATGTGTCCTAAAAAATTGTAGACCTGTGGCTGTCAAGAAATTGTATGCTCATCCGCAATGCTTGAAGGAGTTCGAAACAGAGCTTGAGACAGTTGGGAGCATCAAGCATCGCAACCTTGTTAGTCTGCAGGGTTATTCCCTCTCCCCTTCGGGAAATCTGCTGTTTTATGACTACATGGACAACGGGAGCCTCTGGGATCTCCTTCATGGTATGTTTCATAGTTGGTCTAAAATCCTGTTTTCTTATTTTTTGGTTCAGATCGTCATTGTATATTTGCACTTATAGGGCGTTCTAAGAAGCAAAAGTTAGACTGGGAAACACGTCTTCAAATAGCACTCGGAGCAGCACAAGGACTTGCATATCTTCATCATGACTGTAGCCCCAAAATTATCCATAGGGATGTGAAGTCTTCCAACATATTACTTGACAAGGATTTCGAAGCTCACTTGACTGACTTCGGAATTGCAAAAAGCATATGCACATCAAAGAATTACACTTCGACTTACATAATGGGAACTATTGGCTACATCGATCCGGAGTATGCCAGAACATCCCGGCTTACTGAGAAGTCTGATGTGTATAGTTATGGGATTGTTTTGCTGGAGTTGCTTACTGGACGGAAAGCAGTTGACGATGAGTCTAATCTTCACAATCTGGTTAGTTATATAAATGTTCTCAAATTTTAGTTTTGTTGTTCAGTTGATTTGAACGTTAACTTCAAACTAAATGCCGTAATGGTTTGATTCTGATAGGTTTTGTCGAAGACAGCGAACAACACTGTCATGGAAACAGTGGATCCGGAGGTATCTGCCACATGCAAGGATCTAACCGAAGTAAAAAAGGTATTCCAGCTGGCGCTCTTATGCACCAAACGACAACCTTCAGAAAGGCCGACAATGCACGAAGTCGCTCGGGTTCTTGGCAGCCTTATGCCGCCACCACCCGAAACAAAGCAGCCAATGCAATCGCTACTCTTGCCAGTCTCATCAGCTAAAGTCCCCTGCTACATGGACGAATACTCCAATCTCAAGACTCCTCACTTGGTAAACTACCCTTCGATGAGCACTTCCGACGCCCAACTCTTCCTCAAATTTGGTGAAGTAATATCCCAGAACAGTCATTATAGCGATGTTTAAGCCCCCCCAACTATTTTAACTCAACAAAATCTCAACTTAGGCAACGTCGAGCGTAAACGGAAATTTTGTACAAAAATTCAAGAATGGAAAATATTGTAGGTAGGAAGATGGGAAGGAATTATGGCTGAGTCATAACTCAGACAGTACTTTTTCATGTAAGCCATGTTATAAATTTTTACTACTATGTTATCATTAGTAGTGTACCTGGGGTACTTTTATTTTGGGACCACTATGCATTGGATTGGTGTATGATTGGGGGGTGGGTGGGTGGGTGGGTAGGGGGGGGGGGGGTACTGGAGGTTTGTCTAACAATAATGCACTGTGAAACTTGGCTTTCAGACAGGAGTGGTACCCATGATTTGGACATATCATTTGTCCTAAAAACCAGTTCTGGGCATACAACCTAATCTATTCATACAGTTATGGTGTTGCAGGCTCATTTGCATTACCATAGCTGTAAACTAACATCACACCATACCTTCCAGTTGTGACGCTCTCTTCTAATGTTGAAACATTTTTTTATAGGCTAAATTTATTATGGCCCCCTCGATTATCGAGAACCGTTCAAATGAGGGACCAAACTTTTGAGTAGGTCGGATTGTTCCCCGAACGATTTTTTAGGTCAATTTGTCCCGAACACTTCTTCCAGGTCTAGTTGTTGACTTAAATTTGATCGAAATAGTCTTTTAACATAGATAAAATAGGACTTTCACTGAAAAATGGAACTTTGGGATCAATTTGAAGTATATACAAAAAATTAGATTTTCTTAAAAAATTTATTATACTCTTGTTATGATGTTATATTTATTTTTTGGATTATTTTTATTGGTACCTCTTTTTTTTTTAATATTTCAAAATCGAGCAAAAAACTTCATTTTTTGTGAAAATCTTGTTTTACCCTCGTGTACCAAAATGCAAGTGAAAGTCGCCTTTCTCTTCATTTACCTTCATTAGTGGATTTATTTTATTTTTTTATTAAATACTGGGAAAGAAATATCTAAGAAACCAAGGCTAATTTTCTTTTAGTTCTGTCGAGAGGTATTTGTCGAAATGTTCATAATAAGTAGATCACTGTTGCACTTTGGTTTTCATAAGTGGCACCGATATGCAATGATCCTGTGTAACGGATCAGGAAAATAACCTCTAAATTAACGATTTTGTTAATTGTTAACGGTTACAATTTACTTTTGGGATATTTTTATAATTCTGATAAATATTTGAGACAACTAATTACATTATGAACTTTATGTCATCTTCCTAGTTTCGTTCCCTCTCCCCTATTGGAGTTATCTCAAATACTACAATTTAAAATAGGGGATTAAATTTGTATTTTTGGCTCAAATTTCTTTAAATTGGTAAATTGTTTTTTCATAAATTTTCTTTTTCCGTCAAAAAGTAACGGAACTGTTAATTCAGATACCATTTGCGCATCGATGTAACTTACCAGGATCAAACAACAACAATAATATGGAACCATTTCAACAATTACCTCGCTTCGCCAACGTACAAAAGTTGTCATTTACTACTAGAACATAAAAAAGGTAAAAAGTACTCCCACAGTTTGAATTTTCAAGACACATTCTTGACGCTTTTATCCTTTCCTGAGGCACAAAACCATCATGCGTCCGTTTCTTTGTGCGTCTCCAGTTCTTCCAAACGAACACAACCAAAATGCATGGAATTATCAGTCAACCAACCAACCAACGGATGAAATCATCATATAATCTACCATCGTTCGAGGGATAAAACGATGAAAAATTTCTGCATGGTAAGTGGAAATATATATTCCCCATAAAAAGGAAGGGTTCAATGGTTTTAGACATTATTGACGTTTAGACAAAAGCCACAAATGCAACCAAAGAGCCATTACATATACTATAATCTGGTTTGATGTTCATTACCACTTTGTGTTGTTACCGATCGGATGCGGGTTAAACAAAATGGTCAATCCATACCAATTTCCAAGTCCATGTTTCATAAAACTTTATACAACAATAAAGTGGTCAAACAAAATGAAACAGAATATCTCTCGCTTTCGCTCAGCTCCAATGAGTGATTTCTTTCGGGCTTCTTGTAGACAACGAACACTAGTATCGCTTTCGCTCCAACGAGTGAATTCCTCGTGAGCAATAAACACTAAACCTCAGGCTACATGCATAAATCTATCGCCAATGCATTAAAATAAGAATATATAATAAGTAAAATAATGTTTTAATCATAAGCTCAACATTGAATTTAATACCATAAACATATACTTCCATGACAGATGGAATACATTTGTAGTTGAATGTTTAGAATCAATTAAAATATATCTAAGTTAAGAGAAAATCAATTTGTGTCTTTTCTTCCAAAATAGAAGCTTACTTCGACCTGTGCAATGAGATATGCAAGCAGCCTGCTAGATTCGAATTCGATTACCTCTGCCAAAAACTTGTTTGCTTGTTTAAAATCTTGACAAATCTCTCTATAATGTCGATATTACAACAAACCAGCCTCAAAGAGATTCCTCCTCCTCAGCGTTTCATCTACTAGTTTGAAAGTCTTCTTTACTACCTTTGGGTCGAGGGCAGTGGTCCTGTAGATCTTGAAGATCCGATCTACACGGTCTGGGGGAGTACATTGATAGTATAACTCCTCGAATTTCTTTTTGACAAACCTGCATATGTTTTGTGAAAAGCATACGTTAGCATCTGTGAGTTTCAGGATGAGGCTAAAGAAATAGCATCAAAGCACTAACTCGTATGCATGCTCCGTCTCTTCTTTTCCAGTTGAAGCGCGTTGGTAATCTTTGAACCAATTACAGACGTTCAAAGGCACCTAAACCATAAAGATCGAAGCTGAGATTATGATGAAAGTTGTGAGAAAGTGTAGTTTACATAAAACGTGTACTTACTTCTTTAACCTTCTTTTCAAATATATCAAACTTGTTTAGAAAGAGCATGAAGGATGTTTTCTGCACATAATTGTATCAATAAGATTCCACAAACGATCTAACAATCTTTAAGTGGAGATGTGATACTAACTTCAAAACACGGTTGCTTTAAGACCCACTCAAATAGTTCCTTTGCTTCCGACATTCGATTCTTGTTGCCATCCTCAAATAATGTTTGATCATACCTAAATTGCTTAAAAATGATAGTCAGACCACAGACAAAGCTCCCACAGCTAATAAAAGAAAATCTTTGGTTGTCGAAGCAATACAACGAATGATAGAGATATTGTCAATCATGGTTACTAACAGTTTGTAAAAAATAATTAGAAGTATTGAAAATCAGAAAGCCTTACTCGCTCAAGGCTGCACAGAATATTACAGCAGTGACACCCTCAAATAAATGAATCCACTTTCTTCTCTCATTTCTCTGGCCTCCAACATCGAACAACCGATACACCTCGCCACTTTTTTTGTTTTCACCAACTGGACTGTACATGTTTGAGTGTCGGAACATTAAATATGTCATGATAAAGTCAAGTAAATGCAAGTCTAATTTTCGTATTCATGCACCAAGGGTACTAACACAGTGACATGGTGAACAAAGAAGCAAAAAGCTGGATGAGTTGATTGACCAAACAAGCCATCTGAGAAATCATTATGCCCAAGGAAGACCAAACATAGAATAAGTAAGAACAAGTGTTCCTGCCTTCAGTCGAACAGAGGTTCTTGTTCGAGCTCTTTACCATCTTGATGAAATTCTTATATTGTTGCGTGAGTTTCCAGGAACACACCCTATAACCTCCACTGGTACTCACTTTCATGATCATTATGAGATTAAATTTCATGATTTAGGTTCCTTAAAGTACAAACCTTAGCAATCTCGTTCTTTTTTTCATCTCTTTGCAAGAAATTTGGATATTATTTAGGGCAAATGGCACAAGACATCACTAACGTTTGATTTATTTACCACTAACGTTCACTTTCGTGCCAAAGACATCACTCATGTTCCAATACTACTCAACCCGTCTACTTTTCGCCAATTTTGCCGAAATGTCAATTTTAAGCACAATAGTTAGAAGGGCAATTTAGTCAGGACACTTAAAATTATACCTGTTTCGTTTTCAAAATTGTATCTTTTTAAGATTGTACTTGTTAAATTTTGGGGCTTTTCATATTTTCACACTATAGTCGAAGCACCAATATGTTATGTTTAGTACTGCAAAATTAAATATAGTCTTTGATTCACTACCTATGAAGAGTAATTCTGCATTTATAACAACTTTGGAAGTGAGTAAATTTTTTTAACGAGTGCGTATCATAATACCCTATGATTCTTTTATAAAAGGAACATTACTTTTCTCTTTTATGAACGAAAAATCAAAGCAATTACTCCAATTATAAAATACTCGGTCATTAAAGGTTTATGGAACTTTTATGTTAACATATATTAATTCCAATTAATGTTATCAATTGTATAATTTATACTGTAAAAGATATTAAATCACGGAACATCATCTTCAATATCAATTGTGTCCCTAAGTTTTTTTCAGATTCCCTCATTATGCCCATGACTTTTATATCTATTGTCAATTGAATCTCGTGAAATAAATTCAAACATCTTATAGATAATTGTGTCCTTTTATTTTAAACATTATTTAATGTAATTAGATGTACAAATTATTAAATTTTACATAATAACATTATATATACATATATATATCTTATAGTGCATACCATATAAGAGTATATATAATGTACTTCTAGAGAAGACAAAACTATTGGATAGTCTCGATTGTACAACTATAACGCGTCATAGTTATTTAAATAAATTGCAGAAAGTTAAAAATGCACGACGATTATTCTTCAACTTGGACAACTGTCACGTATGAATTGGCTACAAAAGAAATGAAAAATCATGGGCTTCAAGAATAACCTTCCCCACTTCGCATATTATATTAAAAAAACGGAGGGAGTAATAATTTGCATGTTTGAATATTGAATAGTCATAAAAGTCCTTGACTAAGATGTAGGAACTCAATTTTCTGCCAATAGAAATCGTCATTGGAAGATTAATTTAGAATTTCATAAAAAAAGGAACAAACATACTATAAGTGGAGGGGTTATGCTAATCAGTCTATATTAGAGTGTAGTTATGGTGAGCAATATATCACCTGAATTGGATTTCAACGACACCAGTTGTACGGACCCTAGCATGAAGAACATCATCCTACATAGTACAAATAAAAGAAAAACTGCAGCATCTTATTAAAACATCACTGGACTGTATCAATAATACAAGAACAATGATATAGTGGTAACAGTCTAATAACTTGTATTGGGGGAAGAAGACGACATCAGTTACCGATGGAAAATGCTCAAGTATAACAAAAGTAAGTTTGCGTGGAGATAAGTGTGGGTGTGCAGAACTTGTCGAATTCCTTATTAATCGAAGATATATGTAATGCATACATTTACAAGAGAAAGTGAAGAATAAAATCTGACATGCATACCTTTGTTGGAATATAATTTTCATCGGCCAGTCTATGTAAGTTTTCCATAAAGTAGTTTGCACAATCTGGAACTTGAAGTTCATTACCACGGAGATATGTTATCTACAAGTGACAATCATAACCAGAGGAATTTCATTAATAGTTATCTAAAGACAAAAGGTTGCTGAATTTTGACGGCAATGGAACTAAAATCATAATCAAATCATAACATGCCAGGAGTAAACGAAACACCTGTATGGCAGGATCCCTCCAAAGAGTTTCAATCTCATTAGCTAGCTCACTTGTTAGCTGAGGAAAATCCAACCTACCTCCGATCTCCGACAATTTCTCCCCGATTTCCTGATACATCGAAACACATTTATTAGTTAGACATGATGAAGACTAAAAGGAGTTCAAAGCAAAGAAAGGTTCTACAAATTTCTGACTTTCCAACCTTAAAGTCCAGATTTTTAGGTCATCGTAGTCAAGTGAAGTAAGACAACTCCCAAAGAGATGTAGACCATATGGAATTTGAAGTATACCTTATTCGAATCAGATATGACATAACTTGATGAATCTGCTTCACTTTGAGCCAATTCCTTTGCACCATCATGTAATATCTGCCGATGATATCGACCCATCATGAATCAAGTTTTTATTTCGATACTATTCACTTCATAAATTTTATAAGCTGCAATATAACCAACATAACTTTTCAGGTATCACATACTTTTATTGTCTGAAACACATTGGCATAAATGACTGGTGTGTAATTTTTCAGCTCTCGTTCATCAAATCCAGTCTGAAACAGAAGTTTTATCTGCCCACATACCAAAGAGAACTAAGTTCAAGATGAAAACATGCAGAAAAGAGAGGAGAGAGAGAAAAAGGAAATATTCTTGCCTGCTTAAAAATAGTGGACTTCCCAGACTCTCCGGCACCTTCACAGTGAACAGACATATCAGATGTGTAACAGATGTCTAATGAGCCAACCAACCATTGAAAGCAGCACCAACTAAAATAGAAAGTTACACAACGTCTGGAAATGTATAAAATATCTTAACAGATAACGAGAAGAATGGGCCCCTAACAATTCACCATTTGATGCATTCTTTACATAAATCCTTAGTTGCTACATCTAATTAGTTGAAGAAAACAAAATAGAAACACAGGGTTCCCAAGAGTATAAGCAGAGATATAAAAGTCCTTAAGAATATTACATGAGATCGATTACCATTTAGTATCTGAAAGACTTGAGCAATATTCTTTTTTGTTGTTTTATGCAGAATTGGACCTACTTTTTATCACAGGTGAAGTCACAAAGAATTTATGAGAGCATACGACGTTTACTCCATGACATCTTTTTCCATCCGCGTTGGTTTAGGATGGCTATTTCTAAGGGTTTCCATATGTTAACTTATTGCAGACAAATGTTTAAGTTAGTATAGCATAAAGATCTATATCAGGTGAATCAATAGATCAATAGGATACATTATAGTTTTGGCCTGTAAACTATTGACCAAACATGAAGTAATATTTCTGTCATAGGAGGCAGGCATGGGTCTGGCATTACTTTGTGGTGTGAAGAAGATAAGTGCATTTTTTCGAGAAGGGGGTTCAATTTTAATGACTGAAATTAAAAATAAACATGACAAATACACATTCTTTCGATCTTTTAACCATAAGAGGAAAGGACTATTTGTCGACAATTCTTTTTTTATGGTTAAGAGAGTGAATCAATGTACCTAGAGTTTATGGGCTTAACGGAAGAAATTATCCAACATTGAGCTGAATGACAACATTGCATTCATATATCCGGCCCCATATGACGGGTTAAGGGTCGGTTTTATTTGGTTTATGGTTGAGAGAGGGGCGTTCCGCTAGCGCGATGTCTTAGTTCACTAAGATATTTGTCAAAATTGCAACAGTTCAGATATCCTTGGCATAACACACCCATTTAGCAAAACGAAATCCTAAGGGATACAGTCTAATAGACTTTTCATAATCATTCGTACAGAGCAATGAAAGATTAGCTGTTTCACATATACCTGGAGGACATAACAGGTTTAAAACAAACAAAATTCCAGTCACCATAATCAAGTAACAACTCAGCCATAATGAACAACACGAACGAGTGAATCTTAACAAAATATATTACAATCCCTTCCAAATTAATTTAAAGATCGTGGTGATCCATGCAAAAAAGGTTGTCAGCATCTTCAGAAAATGGTTCATTTGTAAATATTCAAGACAATATTCTATGTTAAACACCACAATAAAGTCAAATAGAAAAGCATAACATTCATGGCACATGAGCAAATATACCAATCAGTATATCTTCCATTCTTTATTCATCTTTCTCGCCGGCAATAAAACTAGCACTGTTAAGAAGTGTCAATGACAAGAATCAGATAAATGTGAAGCATACCAAGTAGAAGAAGTTTCTGTATATGTTTTTCAGCCTTTGTTTCTTGTTCAATCCGCCTTTCTATTTCTGCAGTCTAACCATTTGATGGAAATTAGAGGAGCACTGTAATAAGACCTGTTATATGTCCGATTATAGCATAAAAGCACATCCAGTCACCAGACATGTAAATCATGTTGTATCAAAATTCCACATGGATTTACCTGCTCGTTTTCCTCAGCATCAGCAGAATCACGCTGTGGTTTTTTACTGCAGGATAGGCCCATTGATCCAATCTTCAATCAGCATAGATGTATATTATCGTGAAACCACTCAGACATTATAATCTAGAACCCTCAAAAACGTTCAGAGCTATCAGTTAAAGGTGAACTCCTGCACAAATAAAGGATACAAAATTATACCACTCAAAGGGGACTCCAACTAAGTGCTATATACTATATTCAAATGAGTTAATCAATGCACGATACTAGTAATATAGGAAACCACTACTATCTCAGCCAACAAAGAAACCAAAATGACTCTTCCTCCCAAAATTGGCTCATTCTGCACTCCCATGAGATGCCTAGAATTCAAATAAATAATCACTAAAAACTAAACATTGAATAATCCTCAAATAATTAATGCATGATTCTCATTATAGTTTCTTCCCATCCATATTCATTAAGATCACCCCCTCGCCTTGATTTTTCAAATATGATCACTAGTAAACAAATTCATCTCTGAATAGACGATAGAGCTGTTAGCCTATCCACAAACTTTGAGACTCAATTGCACCGGCCTTTATCAAACTAAACCAATCCCTTTCCGAATGAAACACAATATCCCTCACTGCTCACTAAATTCAGGAAGGGGGAAAGGAACTCTTTTTCACTTTGAGCTGAATATTATCAGATACAACGATACAACACGCCGCAACATCCAACAAACAACAACTAATCACAAGAGTATAGTATCGTGCACAAAAAGGGCAGCAAAGTAAGCCATCGTTCCAAATAAAAAACAACAAAATCTAAGATTAAACATGACAAGAACTTGTAAACTAACCTCCTTGGCAATAATTAAAAACATGCTCTTTTTTCATTGTACAACAAATGATTTTACATATCAAACAACTGATGAACCAAAAACAACTCATTATTCAAGCTAAAAAAACATTTACAAGAATATGTAAACCATCCAACTTCGCAATACATTTAACACATTTTCCATCATTTAACATACCCATCAATCCAATTAACCCAAAACTTCAAAAACCCTCAAAGTTACCTTCAAATGGAAGTACAAAAAACAGAAAAAAACAAATACCATTTTTATGCAAATATCAGTTAAATTAGGAAGGCAAAGATATCACCCAACTAGGCAATACATTTTATGTATCTTTTCCATATTCAACACATAACTTTAGATACCCAACAACCTCAATTTAATTGATCATCTAGAAAAAACTTAATTGTTTTATTATAATAAATGGTTTATCTTATCAATGCAACTTTTGACACTGGAGTTAAAAATACTATCCTTTTCTCCTAATATCTTTATTTTCATTGATTATTACTTTTCTTTCGCTTCAAACATAGTAAAAAGGCAATAATTATCTTCATAAAATACTTCTAATTAGATGATAAATTAAATTGTAATGAAACAAGTACCAAATTTATTGCAAATAATGTAATAAAAGTAGGTATACAAAGATACTAACCAGATAAAATGGATGAAGTACGGATCTGTGTGAAAGAGAGACGAGGCAACAGTGATCTGAACAAAGACTGTCTCTATATATATGCAGACTCACTTGTTTTTCTTTCTTTTTTCTTCAAACCCCACAAAAACCCGTGACTTTTACTTGGTGATTATCGACCCTCTTTACAATTGAAGATCCTGCGTTTGCCCTCGTTAACCGATGTCTTTGCCCTTTGTAATATAGATTGTCCCTCCCGATAGTATAAGATTTACTCGTATGACAAAAAAACACCCCGATTTCGTTTTAATATTTAGCTAACCTTTTTGGCTTTTTCGATTTCACTAATTCTAACGTCAATATATTTTGAAAGAGAATCCTATTCCGTCAATGAAATCCATCTAGCGTGACATAATAATTACTACTATATTTTTATTGTTCTTACCGAACATAACTTCAATATCACTCGAATTAAAGAACATAGCGTTGTTTAGACTATTTTATTTTATTAGTTTTTGTTGGAGTGTGAATAGTTAAAGAAGCTGACCATGGTTAGATAGATAGATAGGATGTCGTGCACTGTCCATTGACTGAGAGCTGTAGGAATGGTAAACCTTTGACTGTCCACATGTGTGCTTTGACTAAGATAAGAACAAATTTAGGTATAGACCTTAAAATAAAATTAAAAAATATTGGCAATCTCATAAATTATTATTTATGAACATGAGGATGTCTACAGGGGATTAGTGATATCACCAGAAGAAGTTGATAATAGTGTAACGTATTCTCTTCGGTTTATTTTTACTTATTGCTCTAATTATTTGTATATAAATTAAAAAAATAAAAAGTATGGAAAAGTATATTGTACAATTATTTAAAATTACATAATTGATTAGTTGATAATTTTCATGTGAAAAAGTATTCAAAAAGTTCATTGATAATGTAAGAATATAATTTTGCATGCTAAAACGAGTAAGTATTTTTTAACACAAACTTTGTACTAAAACGACAAATAAAAATGATCTAGAGACTAAAGAGTATATTTATCATCTTCAATTATGAACTCCATGTTGAAAGTCTATTTTTTTTAATAGATAGGAAAACTCTACTATAACGATGGAGTAAGTGCTCTTCTATTGTGTCTATGATAAAAAAACATAAGAGACATGGTCTAAAGCATAAGTATCCGAAGTTCTATAACAAAAGTTGGAGAACTGAAATCCCTCCATTGTAAGGACTTTATGCTAATGTCATGAATTTGACTATTCTCTCAAAACGACTTTCATGCACTATTCCTACTAAAGCTTTTCCAACATCTAACAAATACATGAAAGAAGAATAAATCAGTAACAAGTGAATAGTCGATGTAACAAAAATTCCCATGATCAAGGCTTGGAATAGCTGTGGAAATGGAATAGCTTGGTCGAGGATCACAACTAATGTTCCGTGAGCTTCCTGGCGAGGAGGTGAGTAGAACATTATCATGACTAAAAATTTTGATCTGCCAATTGTCGCGGTAGGCGGTTGCATAAGTGTAAACCACTGAAATTCTATTCTGTTTGTTCATAGATGAGTCAAAATTAGCAAACAAATTCTTTGAGACTGGAGTAATAAAAGATTGGGGATGCGACCCAATCTTTCCACAAAGGTGATGAAAAGACTCGCATTGAAAACCAAATCATTTCTCAATAGTCATATACTCCACAGAATACTTACGACATATAATAAGTCAATCTGTTATTTCGATGCAATTTTTATGGTTTATTAATTAAAAGGACAAGGAAAATGTTCAATTAATTCGGGTGGTTTGAAAGAATATTATGCAAGTCAGGGGGCCAAAGTGACTAAAGTTTTGGACACAAACTAAAACTAAAGAGGCGATAAATTTCCTCTTGGTCATGTTTACAAAAACAACCTTTAGTATTGGCAGAATTCTCAGTGTGTTTTGCTACTTTGCTGGAGGTAGGTAATCTATTAACAAAGAATTTTCACAAAAACAGTTCTATTTTGTGCGAAACCAGGAAATTCCAAAGGTTTTTCCAAATTTTACTTGGTGTTTGTGTGTAATTTTTTAGCTTGGATATGTCTGATGAGTGACCGAGAGAGAGATCAATGTAAATGCTTTTGCTGGATACTACTTTATTGTTTAGCATAGGAATGCCATTATTACTATTTGTAGGTTCAATCACTAGTACAAAATCGTGCTTAGACAGCACCACTTAGACATCACGAAAAAAAACAAACGCCGTTTAAGATCCCTTAGACGGCGCTACCGTCTAAGTATTACTTAGACGGCGCTACAAGGGGCGCCGTCTAAGCCCAACTTCAAAATCAAGCAACCAGTAGACTAAAACCCGCCCGAAATCAAAGTCCAAGACCAAATAGTCTACTAAACCTAAGTCTACATCACATCTTCATCTTCACCAAAAAATAAAACAAATCAACTCTAAATAGTCTATATCACGTCTTCATCGTTTTTTTGGCGCTAACCCTAAGTCTTTCGACCACCATCTTTTGACCACCTGCCAATCGTCTTCATCATCTTCGTCACATCCTCAAAGTCCGACTACCATCCCCAATCGTCGTCAATCAGGTAATTATTTAAGTCCAACAACGAGTTAGAAGAATTGGCTGCGAAATTTGGTGCCTTTTTCATTTATTGAATTTTGTTGGGAGTAATTGGTGACTTGCCGGAAATAATGACTAGTTGTAAAGCAGAGATGAACTCACGAAAATGTCACTCTTTGTAAAACATCATGAGGGTATATTTTAGGCTTTATTTATTTTTAATTAATTTTCATTTATTATGTTATAATGATAGATGAATACATATTTTATTTGATTTTTGTGGCTGAGTAAATATAAATTTTATGCATATATTTACTTTATTTATTAACTAATTATATTTTAACTAATGTTCTAAAATATAATAATAATAATAATAATAACAATAAACTAAAGTCTCATAGTGAATCTTGTAGTTTGATGATGATTGTTTTAAAAATTTGGTTTTTGAACACTGTCCTAAATCGGTGCACTGTCCTCAGACCTCAATTTTGTTTGGAGTAATTGGTGCCTTTTTTTGCTTCTCTGTTCAACTCGCTTCGTCATCAATTGTTACAGCTTCTAAGGCTTCATCTTGAAGCTTAATTAAGGTACTATTATATTCTCTTTTCCTTTTTCATCTCTGCTTAATTGAATAAATTAATATAAGGCTTCACCTTGAAGCTTAATTAAGGTACTATTATTCTTTTCTTTTTCATCTCTGCTTAATTCAACAAATAAATAAGGACTCTTAGTCATTTTGGAAACAGACTCCGCTTAGACGGGAGCCTCTTTATAGGCATTGGCGTAATGATAATGTTAATGTTAATGTTGTTAATTGAATTATTTAGAGACTATCTCTTACTTGATGCTGTGAAGACTAGCCACTCTTGTCCAGTGTTACTATTATTTTATATATTTATTGATTTGTAAATTGATAACAGTTTGTGCTTTTAACTTCAACTGTCATCCTGATAATTTCTATTGCTGGATTTTGGTTTATATTTGCTGATTATATATAGAATGCTAGCATTTTTAGTCTACTTTACATACTATTAACATGATAATTTTGATTCCAATCATCTATCTGTGTGTGAATTTAGGTTAGTGAAGTCTTCAAGTGACTTAGTATCCTAATGAGTTAAAAAAAAAAAGAGTCAATTTGTTCATATGACTTAGTATCCGTATGAAAAGGATTTTAGAGTGCTCTATTTCAAAATCTCCATCAATGCACTGCAAATATTGCCAAGTAATGTTTTTTCAGAGGGAAAGTATTATATCTTATTATATCTATTAGTGCCTTGACTGCTTATCGGGCAATAAAAGTGGATAGTAATGGAGGTAGGAGCAGGGTTGTCAGGCCAATTCAGTGGTACGACATAGTGGTATGTATAATTATCTTTTTTATTTGATTATGGTGGATTATACGTCGTGATCGGTGTTGATTTTTGTTGGACAAGGTGAATATCTGATAGTATGATATTGCAGTAAAGGATATAGCGTAAAATATATATTCATACACTTAATAAGGGTATGAATTTTTAAACAGTAGTAATAAATAATACTCATCACAAAATCTGATAGTATGATACTAGTATATGCTAGGAATCAACACCATAGTTACTGCAATATCTTTTGTTGTTGTTGTTGTTGTTTTGCAGTGCCCAAAGCAAGATCTCGAAAGAGGTTATTGCGCATACTACCATCTGTTTATTTATTGAAAATATCCTAGAGTTGGGGCAACTAATATTCCTGCCGCGGTTAGTAACCACATCTTACCTAGAAGATCATAATAATAAATTTAACAAGTCTATTAACTAACTTAGTTATTTTGTTGTTTGTCTTATTTTTCAGTATTTTAAGAAACGACGCTGCGATACCTTTCCTGATGATCGAATTGAGCATGTCCAAAAGGAATGGTGTGGGTATTTCTATAATATGTTTCTGAAGGATAAAGTAGCTCGTCGTAGGTAGCTAGATATGCTTATGTTGGTTACATTATCACTTAATAGTTTTCTTCAATATACATTATTTTGGAATGTATGAATAGTTCTATGTTACATTAAATGTGAATCCTTCGATTGTAAAATGTGAATGGATATTTTATTTTAATGCAATGGTAGTTTTGGTTTTCTCGATATGGATATCGTTTCGTGAGTGAATTGTGTAAAATTCTGGAAAATAGGGATTTTCGTGAATGAATTGTGTAGAAAACAAAAAACAGGGTGGTTTTGGCTGAAATAAAATAAAAAATTAATTAAAAAAAAAAGAGATTACACGGCGCTCAAAGAGGCGCCGTCTAATATTAGCCTTAGACGGCGCGCCCGTGATGCGCCGTCTAAGTTATATCTTAGACATCGCTCATTTGGGCGCCGTCTAAGTCTTAGACGACGCTCAGCGGGAGCGCCATCTAAGGCATTTTCACTTAGACCCCTTCATTCTTAACAGCGTTTTTTGTTGCCGTGGCCTTTTTTGAGCGCCGTCTAAGATCTTTTTTGTACATGTTAACATCTAGGATGCAATTTTTAATTTTCGATGGAAATAAATGGTTAACTAGGCCGATATTCCAAATTTCGTTATTAATCGAATAGTCTAGTGGAAAAGACTCTTGCTAGTGAATAACAGGTCCTGGGTTCGAAACTCAGCTCATCGTTAATTTACGAAAAAAAATAATACTCTCTCCGTCCTTAAAAGATTGTCACATTTTGATTTTTTTTGTTAATAAAACACGATTTAAGATTAAATATTTATTATTTTACATGCGAAAAAATTATGAAAAGTTAATATTTCAAAAATATAGAGATGAATCTAACAAGAACGGAGGAAGTAATAATTAGATGTGAAAACTAGAAGGGGCTGACGGGATTGGAATTTTTGTTGTGAAAAGGAGTAAGTAATTCATTAACATATAAGGGGAGCCATCTATCTTCCATAGATTTATGAGTTGTACTTATATATGCTTACAACTATCTTGTGAGTACCATGCTCACAAGGGTTTCATGGTCATTTAAGAAATGTTTTTTTTAAATGGAATGTGAAAAAGTAACACCAAATTTATTGCACTCCAAATTTATTACCATTTATTAACCAAAATAACACCCAAATCTGGTATCTTAATTATGAAATTTTACAAAATATACTCACAATTTTAAACTTGAATACACATATAAACAATACAAATTTGAATGGTGCACTCGAATTAAATTTAAATTTTCTATTGTGATTTATATAATTTGGTTTGGTATTGCTTTAAGTCTAGTCAAGACAAATTCAATTGGTATTTTAATTATTCCACCAATTTTTGTAGTAGTCATGTTTCAATTTCTTAAGCTGTTTGAGTTAATTTTGTGTTTAGAGATAATGAGAGATACCAAAATACATTTTAAACATGAATAGTAAAGATATATAAATAAATTTTATGTGGTGTTATTGAAGAAATATGCAACAACAATGTATATTATTCAGTGGTGTTATTGAACAAGAACGGAACACCAGTGTGTATTAGTAAATGTTGTCACTAAAAATATATCTAAAATGAGATTAATACTAGAATTGTTTATTATTGAAGAAATATATCTAAAATGAGACGAATACTGGTAAAGATATATAAATAAATTTTATGTGGTGTTATTGAAGAAATATGAAACACCAATGTATATTATTCAGTGGTGTTATTGAACAAGAATGGAACACCAGTGTGTATTAGAAAATGGTGTCACTAAAAATATATCTAAAATTTTATTTATATTCTTGATCACTGACCACGTCTTTAAACTTTTAGACATTTTCTACTAGATGACATGAGACTGAGAAAATTCATTGGTTTTTGAATGAAAGAATTAAAATTAGAAAAAAGATATACTTCAATTTATTTTAAATGAGATTAATACTAGAATTCATATTTTCGACATTGGTGAGCTGAAATAATCATTGCATTTAGCTTCCTCTCTCCAATCTCAATTAATACCTAATTACTCTATCATTGATACCCAAAATACCACTATTATTGTTTTTCCACTTAAAGATGTAAGGACAAAAATACCCAATTAAATATTAACCATAGGATTAAAATATCACTTAAACTCTTAATGTAACGGCTCAGATGGTAGTGAGCACCATGCTCACAAGACCTCCTAAGCATACAAGAAAATTCTCGGTTCGAACCACGCCAGCGGCAGTTTGGGAGTTTTATCCCAGGCTAAGTGCACAGCGTGGACAGGTCTCTATACACTATGGTCTTGGGGATCATACCGTGATTTACTCCCTTTCAAGCTGTGGGTTTGGGGTGACGGGGCACTTAATATGAGCGAGATCACATTTTGCTCCAATTTATAGGATATCTAGAATTAACTTTCCAATGCAAATGAGGTTGGATTGATTTAATCCAAAAGAAATATTTTGCCAAACCCATGAAGAGTTAGGCTTCTTACTTAAGTATAGTGGTGAGGAATGAGGATAATATTTAGATTTTAAAATGTTACTACAAAAAGAATTATTATAAACTATCTTAAAATGGTGAGGAATGAGGATAATATTTAGATTTTGCCAAACCCATGAAAAGTTAGGCCTCTTCTCTTGTTAATTGATCATTTTAATTATTTTCATACTTTATTTTTGTTCATTACTTAATTTTATAATTTTGTTATTTATATTTTATTGGTTACTTGTTTGTTAATAATTGTTTATCTATTTTATAATATGTTGTCTCGCAAATATTTATCAGGAAACGATAAAATAAAATAAAAAACTTGAAAACGAATTGGTTAAATCACAAAGAAGAGCTCTTGAAAAATTCTTTTCTAAAAGTGTTCCTATAGCTAGTGATCAATTAAATGAAAATTTTGCATCGAACAATGCTCGAAGATATCGTTTTGTGTAATCTTGTAATTTTAATGTTTCATTTCAATGAATAAAGATGAGTTCTCGAAAATCTAAATTTTTATTATATATATCAAGGGTCCCATTTACATTTTCCGCACTAGGCCTCGAAAATCTATAGACCGACCCTGGGCGTTGTTCCTTAACATGCATCATTCGTATGCTAATCTTTTACTTATTTAATGTGTTTTTTGTTGTTCTTTGATCGTGCTCTGTACTTAGATTTAGGACCCAAGGGAGTGTTTTGTTTAATTAAGGCTTGTGTTAAACATCAATAGTGAGACTAACTTACTTGAAGAAATGCTTGCAGGGCTGTAGCAGTATACAAATTTGGCGGAAGAGTTTTAAGATGCACCTCCTATATGGAAGTCGGTGTCCTCACGAATCGATATATAAGATACCTATGTCAATAAAGAGTATTCAAGAACCTCCAGAGCCATGACCATTTGGCAGAAAGGCCATGAGAATCATTGCTGTATTATTCTACTGCAGCAATTGAAAAGACCTTTGTTATAGTATATTCTTGATTTACCCTTTATATTGCCTTAATTTAGTTGTCATAATAAATCGAAAGAAGCTGTTCGAGCCTTTCAACCTAAAGTAGCAATGATGATTTATGATTAGTAATACACTAAAACGTCTATAAATTAATAATCTCTTTAAGATAATAAATTTGTCCGGTTTCGATTTGGGCTAGTTAAAAGAATTAACGAAATCGATAAGATAATAAGATAATACTTTTTTTTCTAATTTTTTTTCATAATATACGGTCCCACGAAAATTATAAATTAATAATCCTTAGAGATTGAAATAATATAGTTATAATTGTTTAAAATATGACTCTATAGTAGTTTGTTTTTTTCTTAAAGTTCAAAATCACATTGGAGTTCATTTCTAATTTTTCTTATTGCATCCATTAGTTTCGGTGTTGTGTTTTTGAATTGTAACATAAATTTGTGAAGAGTTCTAGATGCCAAAAGTGCTTTCTTTAGGGTAACAGGTTCCGAAGACACGGTATCATCTTCATCATCAACATTGTTCTCAACGATAGTAGTAATATCATTAAACTCTTCATGTCATTTAACTCTAAATATACTTATGCAAAAACTCTTCATCTCATGCAAAAACTCTTTAAATTAATAAATGATTAATTTATAGATAAATTAATAACTCTCTAAATTAATAAATTTGGCCGGTCCCAACATTATTAAATTATAGTTGTTTTACTGTAGGGTGTTTAGCTATTCATAACAAATACTCCCTTTCTTTTTTTTAAGCTATTGTTTTGTTTGGAATCCGTGTAGTCAAACTTTAAAAACTTTGACCATTTATTTTTATTAGTCAATAAGAAATACTCCATCAGTCCCAATTTGTTTGGCCTATTTCTATTTTGGGACTCAAATTTTACAAATATTGACTACGAATTTCCGTTAGCCGATAAGAGATAATATAGTGATGTGGGATCTTGTTAGATTCCTCTCAATGTATATTTTTGAAATATCAACTATTTATAATTTTTACATTTGTACAAGTAGATATATTTACGTTTTAAGATGTATCTCGGAGACCGTGAAAGTCAAAATAGGACAAATAATTTGGAATGGATATAGTCATATTGGATCTTGTTAGATTCGTATCAATCTATATTTTTCAAATATTAACTTTTTATAACTTTTACCTGTGTAGACTTAGAGGTATTTTAATTTTAAGTTGTGTCGTGTCGACCGTAAAAAGTCAAAAAAACTATCTTAAAAGAAACAAAGGAGGATGAATTAAAGCTTTTGCTCGACAATGGCTTAAGGAAATGTTGCAACATCCTTTGGAAACCAACAAATGCAGGATGCCTCCATAACCTTAAGAATATTGTTGTTAGTGATTTCAATGAAACAAACAATGTTATCATGAACGGACGAAACATATCGAGATTGACTGCCATTTTATTCGAGATGCTATTCGCGATGGGACAATTGTTGCTTCACATGTTTCTACCACACTACAACTTGCTGATATCCTTACGAAGTCTCTAGGAAGACAACAATTTGTCACGTTAATGAACAAGTTGGGCATTTGTGATCTACATGTTCCAACTTGAGGGGGTGTTGGAATAATATTGTGGTATATATTACTATTAAGTCTTGTAATATAATATAGTAAGTCATGTAATTAGGGTTATACCACAGGCTACACTTGTCCGTAGCCCACTAGGGTCCATTAGGGTTTGTCTCCTCTTTGTATTCTATATATACTCCTCATATGTGAATAATAAAATCAGAAGAACAGTTTATTCCTACAGCTTCTTTAGCCACAATAATGTTTAATTATATTATGAATCACTTATCAAAAAAAAAGAAAGAAACAAAGGAAGTAGTTTATAAACTCGATCAGGGCTCTACTTATTAGTAGGCACATGAATTTGTAACAAGATTCTTTTATGGGCCTTGTCCCTAGACAGGGCTTTTCCGCCAGTAACATTAAATTCAGTTTCGCAATTAATATTGAAAGTGTGGCAAATATCAATTTTTCCGAAAAATTCATCACACCTAAAATATTTGCCATAAAAATGCATGTATTAATAAGATAAAAAATTCGACAAACACAATTAAACAAACATCATATTCTAAAACATCATATTCTAAAAATTCAAAAAATTCATCAAAAATTTCACTCATTTAATTTTCTCGCAAATTTTTGCTAAAAAGTTTCCAATTCTTATTAGGTCGTAGAAGTGGAAACTCTTTTGGGCGCAAAGTCTTCCAGTGGCAAATAATTTTGACGGATTTATCTATGAAATGTTTTAAGTTTTCAATAATATTAATTAATTGATTATTTAAAGAAATTCTTTCGTTTATTCATCGAAAGGAGACTTCATTACTTAATCAAATTTGTCCAATTAAGATATCTAAAAAGATATTTTCTTTTTATTATTTATTCAAATCAATTTCTTAGTGTATTTCGGTATTCTTTCTAGATTAAATTTTTGTATTAGTACTACTAGTCATTTCGTTTATGACTCAGATACTTTAATATTTTGGCAGAACTATAATGAAAAGGATCTACTCCTTTCATTTTGATTTATATATTCTTCTATTTATCCAAAAAAAAAATTCTAAGTTGTTGAAAAAAATAAAACCTTATAGAAGAAATATATAGTTGGTCCAAAATTTCCCTTAGGGGCTTACTATCACTAGTAGCAAAATGAAAAACGCTTTTTCTTTTTATAGATTTAGGAAATTTCGTGTGAGCTTATTAAATTATTCACGCGCTATTGCTAATGATGGACGTGTATCTATCTGAGCCTCGGGTAACAAGCCGAGACTAGGGCTTCGTCCAACTGATGTTACAGAATCAGGTATAACCTTGAACAACCTAGTGGAGATGGTTCTCTTCCCTAAAGGTCGCGCCTTTGGAACCAGTGATCCTTCCTCAAAGCTTCGGGTTCACCTGAAAGCGTGACCATTTCCGGCCACAGACACTCCGATGCCTAAGTCAGTATGGAATCCGGCGAGTGTCTAAGTACTAAATATAATTAAATAGCTAAAGTTCACGTACCGTCCTTGGCTGATTGTGTCCCCTATATATAGATATAGGAGAGAGAAAGATAGTACCTGGACGGCTGGATGTGAGACAAGTGTCCTTCATCAAGGGTCCTTGGGTGTACGGATGGGCTTAAACTGGACGCTTATAGGAGAGGCTTGGTCCAAGCTAGGGTGGACCTTCTCCTGGGTCAGCTTACTTAGATATCTTAATAACGAGAGGGCCCTTCTGATGAGCTCTGGGCCGAGCCTGGTTACTTGGGTCGAGGCCCAAGAGACATCCAAGATTAGGGTTACATCAGCTAACTCATACAGCTTGTGTTTGCATTGTTTTGGTATAACGTTCACAACTGATTTTGATAAAAGTCTATGAGGTTCCATTCCAAAATCAATTGGCAATAGAGGGAGTAGCCCAAAATCTTATATATTGACCCGGGAGGACATCGACTTTCGATGTGGTAGTGCATCTTAACACTCCCCTCACATGTAACCCGATCGTCGGCAGAATTTTCCTCGCCGGTAATATTTGTCCGAAACAACATTGGCGGCGTTATATGCCGGAAACAACATTGGACATATTTGTATATATTATTGTTCACTACATTTTTTGAAGAAAGTAAAGAGATAGCTGCTTCAAACTAGTATTTACATCTAAAGAAAATAAGGTATAGTTTGCTTTTAAATTATAAATAAAAATAATAATAATTTTATGAATTATTCATTGTTTTTAGTTTTTTACTCTTTTCATCATCAGTTGCACACTGAGCTTGGGATGCAGCAAGCTAGCTTGCTCGGTGCACCACCATCGTCTGCCGTGAAGTAAGTGGTTGAAAGTCCATTTGATTTTTATCTATTCATAACAATAGGTGACATATTTCAATAAATATGGATATAGTTGGAGTACTTAGAGTAATCATATTTTAAAAGTTTTGAGATTACTGTTTAATTTTATTTCTGATATATATAAAATAAATGGTTCAATTTATACCTTATTTAATTTGCTGATCAAGAGGTAGTACAACTATTTTCTATAGTGCGTGTCTTATGAATATATTATCCAATTACCAATGATCTTAATATCCCACTTCACACTTCACTCTATCTATTAGTATATAGCAACAGAAATTTAGTTAGCGACTCTAATTTGGGACACATAAATAACTCGTCACCTTCAATTCTTCAGGTAATTTCATTTTCATTTTGCTTTTCTTATGTATCGTCTAATTTAATTTTCATGATGAAAGTTAACGAATTTGATACATTAACTATCACACATAACTTTTATTTTAACAGTAAAAAGCATGTTTAAATACTGTTTAAAGAAATAAAAATTAGACGATAATTTTGAAATGTGATACATGCCGGTGGTAGTGTGGTTTTGCTCATTTTTTTTGGCAGTTTATCTGAATATTTCAGTATCATATTTATTTGTGTAATATATTGGGGTGGGGTAATGGTGGGTTGAAGAAGAAGGGTTAGGGTCTAAATGTAAAATATTTTATTATTGCCTCTATACTTTGTAATAATGACAAGGCTTCAATAGTCATTTCATCGTTTAATATTGTAAAAAATGTTAGAAAATACCATTGTCTTCTAGAAGCTTGGCTATTAATGCTAGTAAGAAAAATCTAGGAAACTTGTCTGAGGAGTCTAGTATAAATAATATTAAAATAATATAAAATATCTAGCATAGTAAAAGCTCATGAATCTAGCACCTTCTTGTAAGTCGGTGAAATAACCGACATTAGTGCACTATATATATGTGTGAGTTGTGTAACTTTGAAGCATGGAAATGAAAACTCAAGAATTTGGTTGGTAAGAGCTCCTCTTTCTTAATTCTTGAATATTAATAAGTCTGCTTCTTTTCTAATAGTTGTGTCAAAAGTTAGTGTCAATTAAAGTGTCTAGTTCCAGATAATATTATTTGAATATTATAGTCGAATAATATACGAGTGAACTTTCTTTGTTTCACTTATTTCGAGTATAATTCGCCCGTTATATTGGCCCCGATTTCTCAACAATTGGTATCAGAGCCTGGTTCGTTGAGTAAAAAGTTTGCAGGGTAGTGTAAAATCATGGCGGATTTTACTAGCTCCATTGCCACTATTGAGAAGCTCAATGACAGTAATTGGGGATCATGGAGTGCTCGCATGAGGTTTCATTTGCTCGGACAGGAGTTATGGGACATCGTTAATGGAAACGATGTGACACCACCAAGGGAGACAAGAGGCACTGACACAACAGCAGAGGGGACGCCTTCAACCCAACAAGGAGCTGATCCCTAAACAGTCAAGAAATGGAAGATTAAGGCAGGTAAAGCTATGTATGCCTTAACTATAGCAGTAGAAGATGAATTTCCACAAAGAATTAAAGACGCCCGAACGCCGGAAAGAGGCATGGGACACTTTGGCTACAATATTCAATAAAAAGAATGATGCAAGTTACAACGACTCGAAAATGAGTTGTTATCGATTTCCCAGAGAAATATGACCGTGAGTCAATATTTCTCAAAAGTGAAATCTCTAAGTGATGAGATTTCAAAGTTAGACCCAGACAATGCCATTACTGAGACGCGAATGAAGATGATTATCATTCATGGACTCAGGCCAGAGTACAAGGGCATTGTCACGGCAACTCGGGGCTGGGCCACCGAGCCAACGTTAGCAGACTTGGAGAATATGCTAATTAATGAGGAGGATCTCGACAAACCAACTAACCAGTCAGTTAGAGAGGAGGAGAAAGCTCTCTTTCTAAACAGGAGGAATACTCGAGGTCGAGGACGTGGACGAGGAGTCGGGAGGTCATACAATCAAGGACGAAGCCAAAGTAGGGGCGTTCAACCAGGAGGAGCACAAGGAGCTCGTGATGAGAATAACGCTCAACAAAGATGGCAATCGAAGGGTCGTCAAAATGTGGAGTGTTACAATTGCGGCAAAAAGGGACATTTTGCTTGAGATTGTTGGTCGAAGAAAGTTGAAGGCAACAGTGTTACTTCTTTAAAGAAGGAGGATTGTGCAGAAAAAGACTGGGACTTTGTGATGTCATCTATGGCAGTAGAAAAGCCCAAGAAGGAGACTATGGAGAAGTCGGCACTTAGAACGGTAAGTGAAAAAGTGTAAAATTATAACAGTGATTGGATCGTTGATTCAGGTTGCTCCAATCACATGACCGGAGATGATACGAAGTTGATGAACAAGACCGAGTACAATGGTAATCGAGTTGTCGTGACAGCGAACAACTCAGAGATGCCAATAACCCAAATTGGCAAGGCGATGTTACCATCACGTTACGGTCATCGGCAAGTCCAGCTCCAGAATGTGTATCATGTCCCAGGTATGAAGAAGAACTTACTATCTGTATCTCAAATGACAGATAGAGGAAAAGTTATAGTGTTTGGACCAGGCGATGTCAAGGTATATCGAGGCTTGAAGATTACTGATCAACCGATCATGGAAGGTCAAAGGATCGATTCCGTATATGTGATGTCAGCTCAAGAAGCCTTTGTAGACAGGGCAAGGCGAAACGATACTGGTGATTTGTGGCACTCGCGACTTGGACACGTGAGTTATAGCAAATTGAAGATCATGATGCAAAAAGGAACGCTGAAGGGATTACCACAGCTTGAGATCCGAGAAGATACGGTCTGTCCTGGATGTCAGTATGGTAAGGCACACCAATTACCATACCATGAGTCGAAGTTCAGGGCGAAGGCGCCATTGGACTTAGTTCATTCAGACGTACTCGGAAAAATCAAGCAACAATCGAATACTGGCTACCAGTATCTAATCACTTTCATTGATGATTATTCGAGGTATGTGTGGGTATACTCTATGAAAAATAAAGATGAAGCCTTATCGAAGTTCAGGGAATTTAAAGAAACGGTGGAGTGAGAGCTGAGAAGGAAGATCAAGTGTCTGCGTACAGATAACAGGGGAGAATACACCTCTAGAGAGTTTAACAATTATCTCAAGGTGTGTAACAATTGGAGACAGCTCACTTGTGCAGACACACCACAACAGAACGGAGTCTCGGAAAGAAAGAATCGGCATCTGGAGGAGATATGCAGAAGTCTGCTTCACGCCAAGAATGTTAAACCAAGATTTTGGGCTGAATGTATGAGGACGGTTGTCTATATCACTAACAGGTTGCCTCAACCAAGATTGGGATTTGTTTTCGCGTTCGAGAAGTTATATAAGATAAAACCAACAGTTAACTACTTTCGAGTATTTGGTTGTGTGTGTTACGTATTTGTTGCAGATCAACATCGAAGCAAGCTTGATAAGAAGGCAGTCCAATGCATCTTCGTGGGATATGATGCACAAAAGAAAGGATGGAGGTGTTGTGATCCTAACACAAACAGGACATATACCTCACGAAACGTAGTCTTCGATGAAGCATCATCATGGTGGGCAGATGATGCAGTATTACCGGATACGGAAGAGTTAAAAGAAAAAATTACAAGACAAGTTGCAGGAGGAGCCTGAAGATAGTGGTGATCAAACACAACCGGAGGAACCGAGATCTATAGCAGATCAACAACTGCAAGACGAAACTCCTGAAGAAGTGCAAGCTATTCCACTAGAAGCACAACAACAAGAGTTGTTACAGCCTCAACTACGGAGGTCTACAAGGGAGAAGAAGCCAAACAAGAAATACATAAATGCTGCTTATGCGGAGATTACAGAACCAACAACCTTCGAAGAAGCATCAAAGAGCCCAGAATGGAGGAAAGCCATGGAGGACGAGATTCTGGCACTTAAACAAAATCAAACATGGGACTTAGTGCCAAAACCCAAAGATGTAAAACCCATATCGTGTAAATGGGTTTACAAGTTGAAGGTCAAACCAGACGGTACCATTGAACGGTACAAGGCTCTATTGGTGGCTCGAGGATTCTCTCAGGAATATAGCATAGACTATGACGAGACGTTTAGTCCAGTAGCGAAGATTACTACTGGTCGTGTTCTACTGGCCTTAGCAGCAAGCAAGTTGTGGACCTTGTGGCAGATGGATGTCAAAAACGCATTTCTACATGGAGAACTTGATCACGACATCTACCTGGCTCAACCTCAAGGATTCGTGAATCAAGCCAGATCAGAGTATGTTTGTAAGCTGAAGAAGGCACTTTATGGTTTGAAGCAAGCACCAAGAGCCTGGTATGGAAAGATAGCTGAATTCTTGGTCCAGAGTGGTTTCAAAATTGCTCCAGCAGACTCGAGTTTATTCGTGAAGGCTCAAGAAGGGAAGCTGGCAATTGTTCTTGTATATGTAGATGATTTAATCATCACAGGTGATGACACAAGGGAGATTCAGCGCACAAGGGAGAACCTGTCAATACGATTTCAGATGAAGGAGCTTGGAGAGTTAAGGCACTTTCTCGGCTTGGAGGTCGAAAGAACTGATGAAGGCATATTTCTTTGTCAACGAAAATATGCGAAAGATCTACTACATAAATTTCGGATGCTCGACTGCAAGCCGGTGTCTACGCCAATGGAGGCAAACTTGAAGCTATGCACTAACGAAGGAAAGGAGTTAGATGATACGACAATGTATCGTCAAATAATAGGTAGTCTTATCTACCTAACTCTGTCAAGACGTGATATTGCATTCGCGGTTGGAGTCGTCAGCAGGTTCATGGAAACCCCAAGAAAGCCACTTCTAGAAGCAGTTAGAAGAATTCTAAGATACATCAAAGGCACGATGGATTGGGGATTATTCTACGAAAAAGACAAGCAATGTAAGATCACAGGATATTGTGATACAGAGTATGCTGGAGATCATGATACTCGACGCTCAACTATTGGTTATCTATTCAGTATTGGTTCAGTAGCCATTTCATGGTGCAGCAAGAGACAACCAACTGTGTCTCTATCAACAGCAGAAGCGGAGTATCTAGCAGGAGCGATGGCAGCACAAGAATGTGCATGGCTTACTCAACTAATGAAAGACTTGGCGCAACATATAGAAGATGCAGCTGAACTTTACTGCGACAATCTATCAGCAATCAAGTTAGCAGAGAACCCGGTATTCCACGCTCGAACCAAACACATTGAGGTACAATATCACTTCTTACGTGAGAAGGTACTACAAGGAGAAATCAAGATGAAGCCGGTGAAAACAGAAGACCAAGTTGCAGACATTTTCACTAAAAGCTTACAATCAACAAAATTCTCGTAATTTCAGAGCTCTTTTGGAATGATTAAACAATCAAGAGAAGTCGGCAATGAGGGAGATTGTTAGAAAATATCATTGCCTTCTAGAAGCTTGGCTATTAATGCTAGTAAGAAAAATCTAGGAAACTTGTCTGAGAAGCCTAGTATAAATAATATTAAAATAATATAAAATATCTAGCATAGTAAAAGCTCATGAATCTAGCACCTTCTTGTAAGTCGGTGAAATAACCAACATTAGTGCACTATATATGTGTGTGAGTTGTGTAACTTTGAAGCATGGAAATGAAAGCTCAAGAATTTGGTTGGTAAGAGCTCCTCTTTCTTAATTCTTGATATTAATAAGTCTGCTTCTTTTCTAATAGTTGTGTCAAGAGTTAGTGTCAATTAAAGTGCCTAGTTCCAGATAATATTATTTGAATATTATAGTCAAATAATATACGAGTAAACTTTCTTTGTTTCACTTATTTCGAGTATAATTCTCCCGTTATAATGGCCCCGATTTCTCAACAAAAAAGGGTTCATGGGGCACCTCAGAAACGACCAAAAGAATATAGGGCACATAAAAACAAACTTCATAGTATAGGGGGCATCCAACAAATTAGCCTAATATATTAGTAGTAATGATTCTTTTCCTATTCAAATTGCCAACTTGAGCAATCAAATTGGGGCACCTTCATACTACAGTAGCATGATTCTCTAAGAGAAAGAATAACGTGTATCTGATAGAGTGATAGTGATATTAATGGATCGGATAAATTGGAAATCGGTCTGGAATCAGCCCGATTTACCCAATCCGATATCCATCCAATAGAAAATCGGGTCGGGTCCGATTCCAAATTTTGATCCAAAACCCGATCCGGTCCAAGAACTGATAGTGATCCGATACTATTAGGCCCATAAGCCCATTATGATTACTTTAATATAAAACTCCCCCTTCCCTTCCCCATTGTCAAGCACATTTCATTTTGAGTTAATCGAATAGCTTAGTGGAAAAGGCTCTTGCTAGTGACCTAGAAGGTCCTGGGTTCGAAACTCACATCTATCGCTAACTTACAAAAAAAAAGCACATTTCATTCTGCAAGATTCTAAGGCGCCCCCATAGGCGGATTTAGACCGAAAATCTTCTGGTTGCCAAATTTATCAAAAAGAATTACAAAAAGAGACATAATTGTTTTTTACAAAATATAACTAGATATTGATATCCATACAATCTAAGTGGCACTATATTACATTTTGTTTCGTCTAGACTTCAAACTCTGAAAATGAGATAATACATCATCATCATCTACAATACTAAATACATCTCGCTCTATAAAAGTAACAAGACAATCATTTAACCATTGATCACCTAATCTACTTTTTAACTCACTTTTGACATAATTCATAGCTGATAACACTTCGCAGATACAATAAGAGATAATTGAAGTTGATGCGCGAAACAATGAACATAATGAGCACATGGATATTCTTTCTAAATTAAAATTTTCAAGTCACCCAAAACGACCACGCATATTACTTGCCCCATCATATCCTTGTCCTCGAATCCGAGATAGGCATAAACTATATGGAAATCTTCAAGAACATTTTAGAGTGATTGTGCACTTGTTTCTTTGACATGTACAATACCAAGAAACTTCTCCAATAGGAATCCCCTATTATCAACATAACCTAAAACGACAACCATTTGTTCTAATTTAACTTTCCTTGCACAACTCCAGCCATATCTAAGTTAATCCTCTTCAAAACCTCTAAAATTCAAGAAAATGACCTTTATAGGAAGAGGTGTTTGACTCATCATGACCTCGAAATGCTAACCACATCGCAAAAGATACTTAACAGCTTCAAGTGTTGGAATCAAACGAATATGATAATCACTTTTTGACAAGCAGACTCCTTTTGTAATTGAGGCAACAACGTTTTCATTTGGATTCATAGGAGCCTTGCATTTTCTCACAATATAACTATGTGCACTATTTATACCACCCTGATGTGCTAAAAGTCTGGACTTTCTACCCCAACCACTATAACCAGTCACAACAAAGTCACAATTAATTTTCACGACATCCTTAAACAAATAACATGGTAAACAGAATACTGCATCATTTTGTATACTATATTCTAACCACTCAAACTCATCAAATCAAGACTCAACACATCTACACAATCGTGAACCTTCTCCACAAAAAATAAAAAAATAACCATGACAACGATTTGCACCCTTTATTAGGTAAGCCTTCCTTACCTAATCTTGCAAATTTGAAGGGAATTCTTTAACTTTTTCCTTCGACCTGTATCAGTTTGTAATGTTTTCAATTCATTTTAAACAATTGATGGATTAACTTCCTTTTGGACTTCAATATAATTAGAAGTCTAGAAAGGATAATATTCGAATTAATTAGTTGAGTTTTATAAGTGTGATTTAAATGATTAGTTTTTAATTTGTTGGTATGAGTTTCAGAGTTTCGTATATAGTTGGCTTGCACTTATTATCATGCATGAAGCTAGAGTAGTGTATGTTATATGTATTATTAGGAACACGTAAAATTATTACAGATCTTTACTACTCCATATAATCTCTATACCTATAACAAGTTATGATTATATATGAGGTCTTCAACTATTGATTATATTAATTTATTATTATTATATTTGCAAGATTTTTACCTATTCATTTTCTAATTGGTTTACGTTTATATAATGTGGTTATTTTAGTGTGACTTTTGACTTTTTTTTATGTAGCTTATGATAATTCTCATGAGGTGGGAGACCTCACTTTCATCAAGGGAGCCGTTGCTAGAGGAGCCGGTATTTACCTTTTTATTTATACTTTTGTTTGTTAATTAAGAAATACAATATTAAGAGGGTTAATTGCTTACCTATAATAAGTTATATCAAAAATAATACTCTCTCCGTCCCTAAAAGATTGTCACATTTTGGCTTTTGGTGGTCAAACATTATAAAATTTGATAATTAATTTTCATCAAATGATAAGAAATAATATAATCTTGTGGGACCTTGTTAGATTCGTCTCAATATATATTTTTGAAATATCAAATTTTTATAATTTTTTCACATGTAGAATAAGAGATATTTATGTTTCAATTCTTGTTTTGTTGATCATGAAAAGTTAAAATGTGACAATCATTTAGGGATGAAGAGAGTAATATATATGCTCGATTTTGTGATAGTGTGCTTGGATGGATCACCCCCCGCATATTACTTTGACCGCGGGCATGGGAAGGGAGCAAATAGTTGGCTTATCGATTTCGATGTAAGTTTACAACTTCATTAGTATCATTTTTTTACTACTATACACTATCATATATGAAATACTTTATAAATAAACAAGTTTAAATATTTGGTGATAAAAAACGTTTAAATATTTAATGACATAATGCATACATATACTTACCATAACAACAAGAACACAAAATACCTACAATTCAGCCAAAATCTATATTATCTCAAAATTAAATAAGGATATATATTATGTTATACTATTTCCGTCCCCTAAAAGATTAGTACATTTTGACTTTTGTGGTCAAACTTTAAAAAATTTGATCAAGAATTCTTATTAAACGATAATAAATAATACAGTCATGTGGCATCTTGTTAGATTCATCTCAATATATATTTTTGAAATATCAACTTTTTATAATCTTTTTGTATGTAGATAAGAAATTATTTATGTTTCAAATTGTGTTTTGTTGACCATCAAAATCAAAATGTATCAATCTGTTAAGATACACCTCCCACATCGGAAGTCGGTGTCCTCCCGGGTTAGTATATAAGATCTTGGGCTACTCCATCTATTGCCAATTGGTTTTAGAGTGGAACCCCATAGACTCTTATCATGGTATCAGAGCCAGGCCCGAATTAATGAGGCACGTGTAACCCGCCGATGTTGTTTCCGGCAGTTAATACCGGCGATGAAAGTTCCGCCGATGATTGGGTTACACGTGAGGGGGAGTGTTAAGATGCACTACCACATCGAAAGTCGATGTCCTCCCGGGTCAATATATAAGATCTTGGGCTACTCCCTCTATTGCCAATTGGTTTTAGAGTGGAACCCCATAGACTCTTATCATGGTATCAGAGCCAGGCCCGAGTTATTGAGGCACGTGTAACCCGCCGATGTTGTTTCCGGCAATTAATACCGGCGAGGAATATTCCGCCGACGATTGGGTTACACGTGAGGGGGAGTGTTAAGATACACCTCCCACATCGGAAGTCGGTGTCCTCCCGGGTTAGTATATAAGATCTTGGGCTACTCCCTCTATTGCCAATTGGTTTTAGAGTGGAACCCCATAGACTTTTATCATGGTATCAGAGCCAGGCCCGAATTAATGAGGCACGTGTAACCCGCCGATGTTGTTTCCGGCAGTTAATACCGGCGATGAAAGTTCCGCCGATGATTGGGTTACACGTGAGGGGGAGTGTTAAGATGCACTACCACATCGAAAGTCGATGTCCTCCCGGGTCAATATATAAGATCTTGGGCTACTCCCTCTATTGCCAATTGGTTTTAGAGTGGAACCCCATAGACTCTTATCACTCGCCGCTATTATTTTCCTGAACAACATCGGCGGGGTTACACGTGCATCATTAACTCGGGTTGACTCATGATACCATGTTAATTTAGAATGAATGCCTCAAACTTTATTGATAGATAAGTGTACAATATATATTGGTAGGTTAAAATACAACACGGGCCAAGCCCACAAATATTACAGCTATACAAGTATAACCTAGCCCCTGATGGCAGCTCTCGTCAGTATGAGCGCCTTGGGGCAGACCTAGGGCAGCTCTCGTCAGTATGAGCCACTGGGGGCAGACCTAGGGCAAGTCATATTCCTAATATCCCCTCAAGTTGGAGCATGAAGATCAGAAATGTCCAACTTGGAGCGCAAAAACATGAACTGTTGTCGTCCGAGAGCTTTCGTAAAGATTTCAGCAAGCTGCTCTGAGGTGGGCAGATGAGACATGCGAATAGTACCAGCAAGAACCGCATCTCGAATAAAATGACAATCAATTTCAATGTGTTCAGTACGCTCATGAAAGACTGGATTGGCTGCTAAGTGGAGAGCTGGCTTGTTATCACAATAAAGAGGCATAGGCGTAGGATGCTTGATCCCAAGACTCAATAATAATCCTTTGAGCCAAATTAGTTCACAAATGAGTGAGGCCATAGACCTATATTCAGCTTTAGCGGAAGATCGTGACACCGTAACCTGCTTCTATGTCTTTCAAGAAATAGGCGAATCGCCAAGGAAGACCAACCATCCAGATAAAGAACGTCGAGTAATGGACCGGGACACTTCCCAGTGGGTCACCCATCCTAGAATTACCCCTAGTCAAGCACGCTTAACGTCGGAGTTCTTCTAAGTTGGGCTACCGAAAAGAAGATGCATCTTGATGGTATGAGTAGTACATATCAAATCATATCAAACATATCACATCACCCACTCTGCGCCGCGCATTACAATCTCCCCCACTTAAACACTCAACGTCCTCGTTGAGCCACATCCACTCCACATCCAAGACCGTACCATCCGTGTGAGAATCTAAAGGTGGCTCCTACGGCCTCAAGAGGTCACTCCCGTCCTCGACGTAGCACTTTGCGCCGCATAGCACTTAGTTGTCACATTTCGGACGGCCCCGCTCTGATACCATTGGTAACGCCCCGCCCCCAACCGGGTCGGAACGTTATTTGATTTGATGAACTGGCCTCACAAACCACCACGGGTCTTTCTAGCACGTTTTGTCCTCACTCACGTGCTCACCGGGACACTTCCCAGTGGGTCACCCATCCTAGAATTACCCTAGTCAAGCACGCTTAACTTTGGAGTTCTTCTGAGTTGGGCTACCGAAAAGAAGATGCATCTTGATAGTATGAGTAGTACATATCAAATCATATCAAACATATCACATCACCCACTCTGCGCCTCGTATTACACTCTCCCCCACTTAAACAATCAACGTCCTCGTTGATCCACATCCACATCCAGGACCGTACCATCCGTGTGAGACTCATCTAACAATTCCGGACGGCTCGGCTCTGATACCATTTGTAACGCCCCGCCCCCCGAAACCGGGTCGGAACGTTATTTCGGACGATCCCGCTCTGATACCATTTGTAACGCCCCGCCCTCCAACCGGGTCGGAACGTTATTTGATTTGATGGACTGGCCTCACAAACCATCACGGGTCTTTCCAGCACGTTTTGTCCTCACTCACGTGCTCACGGGGACACTTCCCAGTGGGTCACCCATCCTAGAATTACCCCAGGTCAAGCACGTTTAACATTGGAGTTCTTCTGAGTTGGGCTACCGAAAAGAAGATGCATCTTGATGATATGAGTAGTACATATCAAATCATATCAAACATATCACATCGCCCACTCTGGGCCGGGTATTACATCAAGTAATGGGACGTTCATTTAAAGATGTTTCTACTCAAGAAGTTCTTATCACATCAACAAATACCAGCGCGAACACTGATGACACAAGCAAATGTTACAAAGAGTCTCGAAGTAATTGGTGGTGTCGCGATGATTGTGAATATATTGTTCCAGATCATCAATTATGTGCAGCAACGAAAGAAATATGTGAAAAGGGTTGTCCTCATTGGGCTGGTACACTAAACCCCCCCTCGGCATAATATTTTGCTAGATTGAGCTTTGTTTCTTGTTACATTATTTTCTAATATACTTGATCAGAGCTTAAACAATTTCTTTATTTCATTGGTTTATGATACTCATTTATTACCACACTCCAATCTCCATACTCTAAGCCCCAACTCACGATCAAAACTTTAATTTTTATGTCACGCCTAACGAGGGGTTTACGTATAAATTAAGAAAAATAATATAGAGTCTTGCTAATGTCATCGCAATAAAATAGGTACATGCATACATCAAAAGGCATAACGGAGCTTTATATAACGAAATCTTAGGAAGTCTAGCGAACCGGGGAAGGCTTGGGATCAGGAGCTTGAGAACTCCTAGATACCTCCCCTTCCCGAGCTCATATGCTAGAAAACACCCAAAATTCCAAAATAAAAACCCCCGAGTACATAAAATAAATGTGCTCCTAGCTAAAAAATGTGAGCACTCTCAGCAAGACTATAAATCTATCTCTACATCTCGTTGGATCTAAATGAAGCACTGGACGCTCCTCATAGAAGAAATAGTTGAAGGCATCCACAACTCTGATAACATGACCATAAAAGGTTTCCTAGCTCCCAAGAACGGGTGTTACCCCAATCAAACGCAAGTTCGGAAGGGCATTGAGATGCACGATTCCCTAGAATGGGTGTTACCCCCATCAAACAGGAACGATGCATGTACCCCCCTCTAATAGTCTCTCCAAACTGTACCTGCAAAAAGTAGCACAATCAACCTTCGGAAGTTTCCAAACTCTCAGGAACGGATGTTATCCCCATCAACGAGAAGTACAGGCGTGCCCCCTCCTATAAGTCAATATTAGCAAATAAAAGTCTCCAAGGTTGTACCTGCAAAACGAACACAATCAACCTTCGGGGGTTTCCTTGCTCCCAGGAAACAGGAGTTCAGAAGGGCATAAACATCCGTGATTCCCTGGAACTGGGTTTTACCCCCATCAACAAGAATCTCGAATGTGCCCCCCCCCCTAGAAGTCGACATTAGAAAAAAGTACATGGCTCCACGAAGCACACCTCAGATAAAAAACCTAATACAAAATATGAGTTCAACGGGACAAGCCCCGGATCAAACCTACAGTAAAAAAGCAGTAAGGATGAAAGACTATCATCTTGCCCTCCGTACGTAAGGAAGTCCAATGTGCTCCAATCTGATCAAAGCTCAGAACTGTGATGTCTTCCCGGTCTCCATTTAAAGCTGGTGTTATGCGTCATTGCATGCTTGGCCATGCAGTCTGCAGCATGATTCCGCTCTCTCCAAACACGACCAAGCTCCGTCTGTAGCTGCTCTAGCAGTCTCCTGATAAGCATAATCCTAGACCTCAACGGCCATGGTCCTCCAGAGTGTTGAATAGCCTGCAACTGCTGTAGTGAATCCGTCTCCACATGGAGACCCCCGAAAGAATGCTCAAGGAACCACCTCAAAACCACCACCATAGACTCAACCTCAGCCTCGAGAGGAGAACTAGCAAGGATAAGGAACGCAACTGCCACAATGAGATGACCATCATCACCCCTCAATACCCCACCCGAGCCACAACCGGTCGAACTGAAAAAGCCATCTACGTTAAGTTTGGATGTGCCTCTAGGAGGCCTAATCCAACCAACTAATCTAGGTGGATTACTTTTCTTAGCCAGAACAAATAAGCCCCATTATCGAGCCACCTCATAATTACCTTTCCAACGATCATAAGAACCAAACCCTGCATCACACCATAAGGAAGAAGTACGAACAATACGATGCATGATCCTATCATAGCTATAGGGCCCCCCCCCGTGCTTACTCTTGTCCTATCATAGCTATAAGGCCCCCCCCCCCCGTGCTTACTCTTATCCTATCATAACGTGCCCCTCGGTAGTCGAGCTCAGAAGCCAAGCCTCAATAGCCCCCCTAAGAGAACTAATATGGTCATACCTGATGCCAAAAACCGTGCCCAAGTAGACCCAAACCTAATTTGCCACAAATTTACCCCAAAAGACGTGAGCCAATGTCTCTATTTGGGAGCAACAACACACCGAGAGGGTAAGGAAACTCCTCACTGCTGCAGCTTCTCATCAACGGGAATAAACCCCCCTGGATACCCTCCAGGCTAGCATAGACATAGTTTTCGAGAAGGAGGAGTGCCATATAAAGCTGTGAAGATAGGATGGATCTCTAGTGGGAGCAACCTCCGTGTACACCTGTCGAAAGGATAATTGTCCATCCCCCGTTCCTTTCCACACAGCGACAACATCTCTCTCCGAGTGAATATGGATAGCTATAAGCTGTCTGATTGAGTATATCAAGACAAAATCTTGGGCAGCCAAATCACTTTCTACCAACTTTTGTAACTTTTCACTCTCTCTCTACATCATTTCCTCTCGACTTCTCTCTCTAAACCTTCCATCTCCAACCGTTCCATCTTCAAACTCAAGGCTTTCGAAGGTTGAAATTCACTCCGATCATCCATAATAATACCAAGAACAACACAACACAGCCTGGTAAGTAGGGTATTTCGTTTTTTTGTTCACTAAGTTGACTTGGATTCGGATTGAGAAACGGTTTGCCTTCTTGCATGTTTGTTTTATTTGGATTTTGGACAAAAGATTTCGACTTTCGTGTTTAAAACATACAAGAAACATAAAAAAACTGATTTTTATGTATTTTGAACAAAAGTTTTCGATTTTGGTGTTTAAAACATAAGGGTTTTCTGTTTATGGTTAGGGTTTTTAGTTTAAGAGAGTTGTTCAGTTTAAATATGGATTTTGGACAAAAGTTTTCGATTTTGGTGTTTAAAACATAAGGGTTTTCTGTTTATGGTTGGGGTGTTTATTTTAAAAAACTTGTTCAGTTTAAATATGGATTTTGGACAAAATTTTTCAATTTTGGTGTTTAAAACATAAGGATTTGCTGTTTATGGTTGGGGTGTTTATTTTAAAAAACTTGTTCAGTTTAAATATGGATTTTGGACAAAAGATTTCGACTTTCATGTTTGTTTAACATAAGGGTTCGTTGATACAGTTATGGGTAGGGTTTTTAGTTGAAAAAACTTGTTAATATTAAACATAATTGAATATAATATATTATAATCGTTTATAATGTATAAGACAACTCGTTTCATCATCGTGTTTATATATTATACACGTTTTTAATATATAATGGCCTTGTAATCTAGTATAATTGAATTTAATTTGAAATAATTGAACATAGTCGAATGTAATCGATTATACTCCTGTCAATAACTATATGTTTTTATTTATTTTACAGACAATATGAGGCTTAGGAAAGGGAAGAGAAAAGGAAAAGGAAAAAGGATGGCTCATGAAGACAGTACATCAGATGATGAAGGTGTGCATGAAGTTAGAATACTACTTGCTTGCATTTTGTACGGACTATACTCTCCGAGGAGAACATTAAAATTATGAGGGAAGAGTATCATTTGATAGACACCCTGTACAAGCTTGAAGGGGTTGATGTTCAGGGCCCAATAATCGGGTGGTTAATAAAACATGGATCAGTTGTTGTAGACAATGGTCCTTTGAAAAGGATATTAGGTTTCTCCTTTAACAATAGGGTATTTGAGTTTGGTCCAATAGAGTGTGCCCTGATGTCTGGGTTCAATTATGGTGAATTTCCACCAGCAAATGTTGAGGATAGTCCACTGTACAGGATGTTTCTTGATGAGGAAGAAAAATTCAATCTTACAATGGGGCTACTTTCAACTACGTTGAATGAGGTTACAACTAAAGATGCCGATAGCATTTTGGCACGGAAATTAGCTGTGGTTTATATTCTTTCAAGCATGGTTTTTGTAAAGCATATTGATAACTGTATATCTTATATCCCAATATATCTTGCAAATGAACCTACAAGATTCAATGATTTTCCTTGGGGTAGGCTGCTTTATGATGAGTTGGTGAAGGAGTGGAGCCATGGGTTTCAACGTTGAAAGTCGAGCCCATCTAAACAAATTAAGATTGGTACATTCCCGTATGTAATGTAAGCATGGACATTCGAATGTCTGGGGTCTGATTATGCTACCATCTTGGCCGAACCCAACAAGGACATCGATGATGGGGTTGTCGTGCCACGTGTGCTGAAGTGGAAGACACGTAAGATGAAAAAATACACTTTGGCCAAACAAACTTTCTTGGAAAATGATAATGTTGTGGTAAGTTTACTTTAAATATTTTTTTAAAATTTTCATTAGTTATAATTAGTTAGTTATAATGAATTATAGCTAGTTGTAATGAGTAATAATGAGTTACAATGAGTTATAATGAGTTATAATGTGATATAATGTGTTATAATGTGTTATAATAAGTATAAGTTATAATGAGTTATATTAAATTTAATATGTTATATCTGCCAGGTGCCTTTCAAGAAACTGGTTCCTACATCTGCTGAGTTGGAAACTTCTTACTACAAGACTTCTGCTGAGTGGAATGCAACAGCACGTGCTCCACCCTCTCCTCCAGTTGATGAAGCTGATGAGCAACCTGCAACAGGCCAGGGTCAGGGATTGGTAATTTTACCACTCTTGAGGAAGTTAAATAACAAAATTGATACAACTTTTGAAAAAAATAATCTGAAATTGATTGAGATGGATGGGAGATTAAAAGATGTTGAGAGGAATGTTCCAGAAATGAAGGGTCTTGTCAAATGGTTTGATTTGGCCAAGAATAGAATGGAGAAACAATTGAGGGCAGAACTGGAATTGAAGGACTGTCCACGTAACAGTCCTGAGCCTGTTATAAATTTTGATGATTTTGAGAAGAAATTCAGGGGTCATGGGGTAGATAAGGGTAAGGGTGAGGCTGTTGAGCAAGATAAGGGTCAGGCTGCTGAGACTGAGTCTAGTGGTAGGTGTGCTGATGATGAAAGTGGGGATTGCTATGATGAGTTTGGGTCAATCCATAATACACAGAGATCTGCTGATGCATCTAATATGCAGATTGTATTGGTCCATACAGGGATTAGCCCTATCAATGAGGCTGACCCAAAACTGGATGATACATTCGATGACCCACTAACATCTATAATAACAGTTGAAGGGATCCACCCAGTTAAAGTAAGCCCAGTTAAAGCAGGCCCAGTTGATGCAGGCCAAGTTAATGCAGGCCCAGTTAAAGTAAGCCCAGTTAAAGCAGGCCCAGTTAGTGGTGGAAAGGAGTCGGGTAGTACCCGACTCGATAAATACCCGACCCGCTCGGTAAGCTAACGGGTATTACCCGACTCGCTCGATAAGGTATCGAGCTCGATTTTAGTACCCGACTCGACTCGATAAGAAACATGACTCGATCATTACCCGCTCGTTAAGGCAATTACCCGACCCGACTCGATAAATACCCGACTCGTTAAGGTAAAAATGAAAAGAACTTATTTTTTAACATAAATAAAAAATGTTTTGGTTTATTTAAAATATTAATAAATTAAATAAGGCTTAATTATTTCAAATATTCATAATAAAATGTACAAATCTTAATTATTGATAATTACTTTTAACATATATATTAAAATTATTAATATATTTATTCATTTATTAACAGACCGAGTATTTATCGAGCGGGTCGGGTATTTCAAACGAGCACAACCTTGTACCCCTACCCTACTCGTTAACTATCGAGCAGTCTATCGAGTCGAGTACTCGAGCCAGGTGCTCGAGCGGGTAACGGGTTACCCGACTCCTTTCCAGCACTAGGCCCAGTTGATGCAGGCCAAGTTAATGCAGGCCCAGTTGATGCAAACCCAGCACCCGTCAGAACTTCCCAAAGGAATAAAAGGCCTGCCCCTGTTTCCAAATCTCCATTCACTAATCCAAGGGCAAAAAAGAAGGCCAAAAAAGTTGTTGATCTTGGAGATGCCCTTCCTTTACCCAAACCATGGGAAAGGCTTTCCTAGGACTTTGATTTTGATAAGGCCAAACATAAACAGATAGTTGCATTGTATAACAAGAGAAAAAATCAGTTGAAACAATATGGAATTGAATTCTGTGTGCAACCTATCGATGTAGACACCCTGTATGATATTCAGGAACTGATGAACGGTGGATGGGTTTGCAGTGAGGTATGTTAGTACTATATAATTTCTTATAATATATTATAATGTCTTATAATATGTTGAATTATATTTATTATCTGTTACAAACTATTATAATATATTATAATGTCTTATAATATGTTGATTTTATTTATTATCTGTTATAATCTATTATAATATATTATAATACTATAAAATAGGTGATTGATGCCTCCTTAGAGCTCTTGAACATGCAATTAGATCACTATCCGACTATGTTCCCTGGTGGAGGGAAATGGACTTGTTTGGGAACGTTGAACAACACAGCTGTCGAAAGTGCTGTTGAAAAATTCAAGGAGTCCAGAATATTGAAGAAGGTGACTGAAGATGGGAACGTTCCTTGGGGTGATATTGAACCAGATTTGTACAGCTTTGTTGTGGGAATCAATTTCAACTGGCCTAGCAAAGCATGGTCGACTTGTGATATGATATATGGAATTGCACATATTGGGTGATGTCACTGGGCTGCATATTCATACGACTTGAAAGGTAAGTGCATTAATGTTTATGACTCAATAAAGGACTCGTTTAATGAGCAGCGGACCAAGTTGTTTGAAGGACATGCTATGATTGCTCCGAGCCTATACAACTTTCCCACCCCTTTATTCGATCCAGATGTGCCATTTGAAGTCAAGATTCATGATGTCCCCCAACAAACCAACAATTCTGATTGTGGAGTTTATGCATGCAAGTTCGTTCAGTGTTTAACTATGAATGAGGCATTGGATCGTATCCAAATCCACAAATTTCGTGACTACAGGAAGACCCATGCTGTCACACTTGCTAGGTGGTTTGGTAAAGAAGACAGCTCTGTGGTCAAGTGCAAGGAGGTTGTTCTATTCTGAAGACTTATCCCATGTTATCCATTTTGAAACAATGAACAATTTAAATTATGTCTTATTCCAGAACAATTTATGTTACTATTTATGTTAGGGCTTTTGACAATATATAGAATATACTACATATTATATGTAGTTTAATTATATATTTTATTATATGGTAGGGCTTTTGTTGATATGTAGTATAACTACATATTTTATTATCTACTAGGCTGTTGACTATATGTAGTATAACTACATATTTAATTATCTACTAGGGCTTTTGATTATAAATTTACCTATTTTATCAACTACTATGGATTTAATTGTCTACTAAGGCTTTTGATTATAAGCTACAAATTTTATCAACTACTATGGATTTAATTGTCTACTAAGGCTTTTGATTATAAGCCTACATATTTTATTGCCAAACCAGTTCATGTTATTGATACACAATACTTTTTCAGTTCTGAGGTGAAACAAATTCAAAGCCCGTACACGTTTGTCTGTTATGCCCAACTTGTTTGCACCTCCCACATCTGACTTGTTTGGTACTCCCTTTTTCCTTGGGATGACATACGTTTATATCTGGGCCTCCCTAGTCTGTTAGCAACTATTGGTGGCTTAACAACAACCGAAGTGACTTCTTCAGGCACAAGACGACTCCATTCTGTTGGATGCGGGATTGGCATTATTGGGATGTTATAATTAACTAGTTTGTTATTAACTATTATAACCAATTATAATCTATTATTAGCCATTATAATCTATTGTCAGCCATTATAACAGATTATCAACCATTATAATCTATTACCAGCAATTATAAGCTATTATCAGCAGTTATAACCATTTATAATCTATGATCAGCAATTACAATCAATTATAAATTATTATAATTAATAATTATAATCTGTTACCTTGAGCAAAGGTTGTAAGCTAATATGTTCCGCTCCCTGCAAGCCCTGATAGCATGCGCACACGGTACCTGACTAATTTGAAAGACATTGCAAGTACATGTACACTCCTTGATGTCAACGACCGCATTGCGATGACCATCGATCATATGTGTGATACCCGGCCCAGAGTGGGCGTTGTTGTGATATGTTTGATATGATTTGATTAGTACTACTCATACCATCAAGATGCATCTTCTTTTCGGTAGCCCAACTCAGAAGAACTCCAAGGTTAAGCGTGCTTGACCTGGGGCAATTCTAGGATGGGTGACCCACTGGGAAGTGTCCTAGTGAGCACGTGAGTGAGGACAAAACGTGCTGGAAAGACCCGTGGTGGTTTGTGAGGTCAGTCAATCAAATCAAATAACGTTCCGACCCGGTGTTATGGGGCGGGGCGTTACAATATGAAACCGAAATGCATCTATAGCAATGACCTTGAACACTCTAGATTGGTCATCACGGAGTGTTAATTGTTCCTCTATGTCCGGAGTCGTCACATTTTTTCATTCTGAGGCAGATTTAAAACGATCATGGTACCATCGTTGCAAGAGCACTCGTATATTCATAAACATGCCAATGATTGGATATTCACGAGCATCCTTCATAACTGCATTCATGGACTCTGCAATATTGGTCGTCATGATGCTATATCGTCGAGCTGGGAAGAAACAACGGGCCCATTTTTTTGGATCGGCCTCCATCAAGTAATCATAAATGGGCCTCCTTACAGATCTCAACTTGTGCATGGATTGCTCGAACTCTTGCTCGGTGTATGCCTTTGCAGCAGTGTATAAAAACTCGTCGGGCTTTACCTTAAAACGGGAGGCAACATTCAATCCCAACTGGAACATACATATCCCATATATTGCCTCAGGAAACTCTTGAAGGCAACACTTCTCGATTGACCGATGCCGATCCGATATAAATACCAAATCTTTATGGGACCCAATATCTTTGCGCAATTCCTTGAAAAACCAGCCCCAACTCTCATCACATTCTGTAACTGCCACCCCAAATGCAATGGGATATAGTTGACCATTTCCATCCGTAGCCACTGCAATGAACAATTTACCCCTATACTTACCTTTCAAAAAACAAGCATCCACAGCTATAACAGGTAGAATGCTTGATTTATATCCAACAACACATGACCCCAAAGCCAAAAAACAGAATTTGAAATGTCTATCCTCACTCGTTTCGTAGCTTGAATATGTACCTGGATTCCATTTTTCCAACAACCATAGGTATGCTGGCAAACTTGCATATGATTCAGTAGCTCCACCCCGAACAAAATCTAGCCTTATCTCTTTCGCTTTCCATGCTTTCCAATAACTAACATTTATACCATGATTTTTCCTTAACATATCCTTTATTCCAAACGGAGTCAAATTATCTTCTTTAACCATATAAGCAATAGCCTTAGATGTCGCAATACCCCTAGTTGTCTTCACCCTCATGTCCAACGAACATGTATGCTTATTATCGTACTTTCGAATCACCCAATGCCCCCAGGATGTTTTGATACAATTCACCTTGAAAGCACATTGTTTGTCTACACAAACAATTCGCATTTTGCGCTTATCAGAATGAGCTACTCGGAACTCACTGTTTGCCTTCATACACAATACACATAATCGAATTACTATCGACTCCTTCGATTCACAGATCTCCGCAACTTTAAAATCGTTATACTGGTGTACATTTGTCGATGCCATAGTAGCAGGTCCCGATGTTCCCACAGTAGGTTCTCTTTTAATATATGGATCCATCATTCCCTATAGAATAAGTCATTATATCTTATTATAGGTCATTATATCTTATTATATGTCGTTATAATTCATCATATTACCTGTGTTTCTAGAAGAACAGTCAACATGGGGAGTTGCTTCTGGAGGAGCGACGAATGATGGTGAAAAATTCTTTGCCGTATCTGCCAAAACATCATCTTCGTATGCCCGTTGAAAAGCATCACGTTCACTGTCCAAAAGATCTTCTCTATATGCAAACACATCGTCATATCCAAATTCATCATGTCCAAATTCATTACTTGAACTATCATCATAACAGCCATCTATATCATTAGAACCATCAATATCTAAATCTTCATCTTCATTTAAATCTTCATTCTTATCCATATCAGGTTGAATATCATCCAACCCACATGGATGATTGAACACAACTTCAAGTACATTTGGATCTTGATTAACACTTTGGCTTTTAATCTGAACAGGGAACATACACTTAGGCACAGGGGCCTTACCAACAATAACAGGGGCCACAGGAGCCTTACCAACACGCACATATTCCCTACACTCAGCTGCCTTTAATGATATTTTCTCCATTTTCTTACCCGTACTAACACACAACGGGATCGGCTTGTCCTGTCTCCTGTAATAGTCAAGGAATGTTATATCATAAGGTGGCATAATTTGTTTATCCGGATAACAATTCCCAGCAGCTAGTTCCAAAGAACTCTCATCCTTGTTGATTCCAGTTGATACATATATCAGCTCAATAAGCGACAAATAGCTTATGTCGAGTGCAACTTTAATATACTTTGTCTTTGATGCTTCATATCTCCAAAGATGGTCGTCATTATTCTTCCATTGACCATTGTAATTGAGAAGGACTAGAAGATCTACAATAAAATAAGGCCTTTGATTTTTACACTCCAAATTATATAACCACACTCCACTTTATCACTTTTTGAAGATTTTTATAGAGTAAATTGAAGGGTAAAATAGAGAAAATGGAGTGTAGTAATCAATGTTTGGAGTGTAAAAATCAAAACCCTAAAATAACAGAGAGCATGTTTATATTAACATATATATAAGTCAAAAGGCAAAACATCTCATTATATTGTGTTATAATATATTATATGACGAGATTGATATTAAACAGATTGTAACTTTGTTCAGTTCCATTAATCATCCAACAAACTATAAGACTAAACAAAATCAATTTCACTTTTTCACAAAAAAACATACTTTTTTTCACTGAGTTCAGCTCCATTAATCAAAAACTTCAACTTTTCTATACTGTAACAAAAAAAGGCCAGAAAGCCAAGATCTTGTCAAGGATGGGTTGAAGGATGGACTGAACCACCTGAATATTACGATTCCGGTCAATAAAGTGGGCAGCGGGTGGGCGGAGAGAGAGAGAGAGAGAGAGAGAGAGAGAGAGAGAGAGAGAGAGAGAGAGAGAGTAGGTGAGAGAAACGTGTGTGATAATGATGATGAAAGAGAGAGAATAGTGTATTTATATTAGATTTTTTTAAGGGCAGTTTAGTCCGTTCAGTGCAAATGTTTGGTACTTTCTTAATTAAAAAAGTTATGTCCATTCTAGCAAATAGGGTCCCCAAAGTGTACGTGGTAATCTGCCAAATTTCTCGGATATGTGATCGTAGTTTATAAACACAATGTGATATGAAATATATTAGCTTAACTAAACTAATCATATACATAATTCAAGATGAATGGTGTTAGCTGGTTGATTCGTAATGTCCCTAGCTCCACCAATCTACGTCCCCAATATGAAAGAATTCAACATGAAGGCATATGCTCACCGGATGATACCTCCAATGCAATCATAAAACTTGTCCACTTCACCAAGAACCTTCAATCCCAACTCCAATCTTCATATCGATATCCCATTTCTCAATCATCTCCACTAAAACATAAAGAGCACTCTTCAATGAACTCCTCATAGACTCTTAACATGGTATCCGAGCCTTTCGATTCTTGAGGCCTAAATACACATTCCGCTGCTCTGCCGGTGGGTTTTCTACTATGTAATACTCACCGGCGGGATTTGATCTTGTTAAATCTTATTTTTATAATATTTTTTGAGTTTTTTAATTGAAATACTACTATTAATATTGTTGCAAACTCATAAAGTCGGTGTTCTCCCGAACCGATATATAAGATTACTCCCTCTATTGCCAATTGGTTTTAGAGTGGAACCCCATAGACTCTTAATACTTTCCTTTCAACTCCCTCAAACGCTTAATCTCTTTGAAAATGTTAAAATCGGGAGCTGGAGGTGACTCAATAGGAACAGTAGAAACTCGAGAAACAATCGCCACAACGAACTCGATGAGGGGTGATTATAGGGAAGGGTAGTTGAAGTAAGAAGAGTGAAATGAGGATTGCAGATTGAACTTTAACCATCTTGTATCAACTTAGGAAGCTATTATTTAGATTTTAAATCCTTTTTTATAAAAGAGTTACGCCTATATGATTATATTATATAAAGTAGAGGCTGCAATTAAAACCTCAACATATACTAAAAATTCTTGGTGTGTAAAATTTTTTTTGCCGTGGTACATGATCCTACGTATATGTGATTTTTTTGAAAAAATATTAATACATTATTTCCAATAGATTCATTAATTATTCAATCAATAATACAATTCGTAAGAATATCTAGTGAAAAAAGTTTTTGTTAGTGGCCAAAACGTCCTAGGTTCGAAACACACCTCATTTTCTAATTTATAAATAAAAAAACAGTAATACAATTCGTAAATTGAAGGAACGGGGCACTACTACAAAAATCCACTTAGACAACCCTTGTAAACTCACTTGGACGACACTTTTAAGGGTTGAGATTAGAGGGGTCGGTCAAGTGGAACTCACTTGGACGACCTCACGCGGGAGGGTTGGCCAAGTGAGCTCACTTGGACGACCCCACACGGGAGGGTCGGCTAAGTGTGCACTTGGCCGACCCTCCCGTGTGGGGTCGTCCAAGTGAGCTCACTTGGAGGCACTTGGCCGACCCTCCCGTGTGGGGTCGTCCAAGTGAGCTCACTTGGCCAATCCTCCCTTGTGAGGTCGTCCAAGTGAATTTTTTTTTTTTGAATATTATTATATTTAATGTGAATTATATATATATTTTAGTTTTTTTTAATTTTTCTATATGTATATATACTTAATTATTAATTCATATAATGCTTGAGAACCATATATAAAGATTTAACAATAATTCCAAAAGTCATATACAAATTATATTTGTATCGATTACAATATTTGTTATTCTTATTATAACAATTACAAAAACTACAAATAAAAACTAAAAAACTAAAATATCCTATACTTATAATAAAATAAGTAATTTTACATTAAAAAATTTCTAATTCGATTGGAGAAATTTCCCTGAGATGGCTGCTGCAATCACTACTCTGAAACTTGGATCTTGAGTCAAGGATGTTGCCATCTGCTCGATCAAGAATTGATGCATCACCGGAGAATTAGTCCTTTTGTTTGTATTTTCTTTCACTACTTCATTTTCTCGCAGCTCTGGTTTCGCAAGATCAAGAGTGATGGTAGATCCAGATGAATTGTGAGTGGCGGAGCGATGGACGGGTGACTGCATTGCTACATTTCGAGATGTTTTTGGATTGCCTTCTGGCTTTGTGGGCTCTGGATGGTTGTGTTCCCCTTCATAAGTCGCTACAAGAATCGATTGATCTTCAATACTTCTTTGCACCTGATTGAAAGAAACAAGTAAACTCAGTTAGAATCATCCATCACTAGTTACAAACAATAGACATATAATGCTAAAGTTCCGGAGAAATTCGTAATAAAAATGGTTCGTTCTTGCATAACCCTGCAAGTATCACAAATTAAACTACCAAATATATACACTCTCTGTATTCATATCTATCTATACCAAAATGTCACTTAGACGACACCCACTTAGATAACCCTTGAGAAAAGGGGTCATCAAAATGTCACAATAGTTGCCCGGGCAACTATTGTGAAATACTTCAAACTAGTAAGGAAAAATCTTCTCTCTAACCTATTTCCTTGCTAACAAGAGAACTTGAACACAGGACCTCACGGTGTCAACGTGCTTGCCATTGAACTCATGACAAATCTTTGTACTTAAATTTTTTACATTAGCTTTGTTCTTTAATTAGTAATAACGAAAAAAAGTTACTGAATTCACGGACTAATTATTTGTTGAATTATAATACTCCCTCCGTCCCTAAAAGATTGTCACATTTTGACTTTTGATGGTCAAATATTATAAAATTTGATCATAAATTATCATCAAACGATAAGAAATAATATAGTCTTGTGGGACCTTGTTAGATTCGTCTCAATATATATTTTTGAAATATCAAATTTTTATAATTTTTTCGCATGTAAAATAAGAGATATTTACGTTTCAATTCTTATTTTGTTTATCATGAAAAGTCAAAATGTGACAATCATTTAGGGACGGAGGGAGTATTAGCTTTCTGTTGCGCATTCTGCTTTAAGTCCAAAGAAAGAAGGGCAAACAAATTTTTTAAATTTTATTCCATGTTTGACTGATGCTATGAGAGAAAATTAGTGAAATGGTCCCCGATAGTATGACCGAGTTGCACTTTGGTCCCCAATAAGGTTGCACGTTAGTCCCTAAAAGTGGCCAAAAAGTTGCACTTTAGTCCCTACGTCAAGTTTTCCACTAACATTTCAGGTTTAGGCGTTAAAACTGGAGTAAAAATATAATTTTTAAGACGTAAAGTTGATTTTTTGCCCCAATTGGTATTAAAATGAAACTACACAACCCTAATTTGGGTGAAGAAAAAAGGGAATTTTGGCGGGAGTGGTTGTGAAGTTTCATTTTGGCACCAATTGGGGCAAAAAAATTAACTTGAAATCTTTAAAATTATATTTTTACCACAATTTTAACTCCTAAACCTGAAATGTTAACGTAAATCTTGACGTGGGGACTAAAGTGCAACTTTTTGGCCACTTTCGGGGACTAACGTGCAACCGCGTAACTATTGGGGACCAAAGTGCAACTCGGTCATACTATCGGGGACCAATTCAGCAATTTACTCGATGCTATGAACTCAATTGGCAAATGATGCTGGCAAACAATAGTTATTAGGCAAATGCAAGGAGTGGCACATTAATACTAATTGGTGATTGGGTTAGAATTTTGGTGATTCTTTATTGCTTCTGCAGCATCATACAATTCATGTACAAAGTATAAATGAAAACAAGTTCTTACTTAGCACACATATAGAACACGATGATCAAAATTATTAACACTGGCAAAAATGACCAAAATAATCAGTACGGGTAGTTTAGGGGGCAAGTAAACCAATTTCTGAAATTCAAGGATCAAATTGACCAGATGACCAAAGTTCAGGGGCTAGCATAATTTAAGCCAATATATATAAACCGACAATATTTCTATCAAGACAATTTTTTAATTTAAATAAAATTGTGTTTATCAATTAAAGTAATACAAGGAGTTGATATTAATAATTGAGTAATCAAAATTAACACGACCTCTAATTCATAAAGACGGTCTTTCTAGAGATTTTACACAAATTAAGAAACATTTAATGCATTCAAAATTTTCATTTATACCCCTATAAAGCAATCATTAATAATCCATCTATCCACTTAAATAGGAAGTAATTATTATTTGTTTTGAATTTTTTTATGCATATAGAGACATTAAGGGGGAAAATGGTGAATTATACATTGATTTATGTAAAAAATATACTCTTTTTGGACATTATTGAAATGTCTAAAAAACATTCTTATTTTCTATTTCTTTTCAATATATGGAAAGTTCAAAAATCATCATATAATAATCCAGAAATACACAATTGAAAAGAAATAAGGGAGGTTTGTGATGATTTTTCAATCTTTTCTACTAGGTAATTTAGTATCCTTATGGATGAAGATAATAAATTCGGTCTTTGTGGTCGGACTCTATTATGGATTTCTGACCACATTCTCCATAGGACCTTCTTATCTTTTCCTTCTCCGAGGTCAGGTTATGGAAGAAGGAACCAAGAAGAAGGTATCAGCAATCACAAATTTTATTACGAAACAGCTCATGATGTTCATATCTATATAAAGGTAGTACTTGATTACTGATTTGGACATAAGAAACCTTTGACTATGCTATTGAATTCCCCAGCATTCTCAATTTGAGGTAGATGTGATGTATATTTCATTATCTCTAATCTTGTATTCTCCCCTAAAAGCCTGCATCACAAAAAAAGAAACACCATCACTTACTGATAATATTAAAGCTTTTTGATAATTCAAGCCTAATAACCTTCAATTTCATACATACTTTTTGAGGTTGGTAGCTTTCTCCAGCTGAAATATCTGGTCATTTTCTCCCCAGACAATCAATACTTCCTACAAGCAAACACAAGGGCGGATTCAGGATTTTCATACGAGACATTCATATTCAAAGTAAAAAATTTTAATAAGGGTATTCATAAAGAAAAGAACAAAAAATGTGCTTGAAGCAAAATTTGTATCCAAGACCTCCAATGAATCAACCAAAAATTTAATCATTTGAATTATTCATTTTTATATTGGTATTCATGTAAATATCCATTAGCGGAAGATGTGTAGTTCCACAAAACAAGTATTCATGAGAGGACTGGAACATATTTGTTACGAATTAAAATGTTTAAGATGATCAATGAAATGCAGTAGAAATTTTATAGGGGTAAGGACAAAGTTACAGTTTAGTCTAAAATATGTTGGCCAATATAGTTTTTCGAAAATGACAAATGATACATATTCGTCCATGTTTTCGAGGAATAATGGTGCAATATTTGTTGATTGCAAAGACAATATTGCCACACACATGTCGTTTTAAATAAATAATTGACTGAAGTACAATTTGATCACGATGACTGATACTAGATCCACAATTGACTTAGAGGGGCGATTAACCTCAACCCCATGGTTCCTCCAACTGGACAACATATGTACATACTTCTACCGATCAAATGGCTAGACGAACCCGATGGTATTTCTAAATAAGGTCTAGAGCAAATTGTTAAAAGGATCTCGATAATAGGTTTAGATTGTTTTTTTATCTTTGAAAGTATAAAAGTTGTAATTCAGTTTACTATATTGGCCAACGACTGTATTGGTTCAAAATTTAATCAAGGCGTTAATTTTAATGCTCTAATGGCGATTGTAGTTCACTCCTAAGCTAATTCTATTATTACTATTCTAACTTATTAACAACGAGGAGCGTAAGCCGTTAACATTTAACAACCGTTAACATTTAACAACCGTTAAATTTTGAACCAATATGCAACCGTTGGCTTATATCGTAGACCGACTTACAACTCTTATACTTTCAGAGATCAAAAGGCAACCTGAATCTACTTTCGAAGGCCACTTCAACAATTTGCTCTAAGAGCCAAATACTAATAATGATGTACAAAGTAAAGGCGCACGTAACATGCATTACTTTCGTGAAAATAATTAATGTGGAAATATGTTTGTTCGTAATTAATATCTCGAAAAGAAAATAATGCTCCCTCCGTCCCTACATGATTGTCACATTTTGACTTTTCATGGTCAACAAAATAAGAATTGAAACGTAAATATCTCTTATTTTACATGCAAAAAAATTATAAAATTTTGATATTTCAAAAGTATATATTGAGACGAATCTAACAAGGTCCCACAAGACTATATTATTTCTTATTGTTTGATGATAATTTATGATCAAATTTTGTAATGTTTGACTATCAAAAGTCAAAATATGACAATCTTTTAGGGACGAAAGGAGTACTTAATAAGTACTCGAGTTTGGTTTACCTGAGGAAGAGGAGTGACGGTAGGTATGTCATTATGTCCAAGGCTCAATCCTTTTAAAAGCTCCATCTTCTCCCTCCTGTTTTCTCTGTATAGTGTCTGCAACCAATTTCAATCCATCAAAATTGTTCCCCATTAAAAATTGGAAAAACATTTCATCCTTGATATATGTATTAATAAACATAATTTTTGTACCTACATTGATTTTGGAACTTGACTTTATACACTTCAATTTTAATTATAATGTTTCACTTTATCTCTTTTTGTAGATATTCATAAAATAAAATCAATTGTAACATTAAAATAAAAAGTGTAGTAAACAATACTTAGAGTGCAAAATCAAAATCCTTATTTTCTATTCACTTGACTTGGGATAACAACTTTTATTTGATTTTTTTCAATTGTAATTATACGCAACCGTACCACTACCCGATCCAAATACCATCTTAGACACATAAAATTAATATTAGTTTCAATCAATATTTAATAATTTGGTAACATTTGACTTAGCCTACCGTCGTTCCTCTACCTTGGGTAAGCCATAAAATTAATATTGGTATGATCCAAATACCATTTTAGAGACATAAAATTAATATGTTTTCACATTGTAAGTATGAATCATTTAATTTTTAAGTATTCGTCATTTGCAATATTATTCTATTCACACTAAAAAATAAATAATAATTAAATAAATAATAATGATAATAGATAAGTATTGGTTCCAAACTCTTATTCAATGTATTTATGTACCATATTTAATTTTAAACTTGGATCCATTAAATATTACTACTATATATATTTTCCTCCCACATTCCCACTCCCATCATAAATGTCAATTGAGTACATGCATTGTATTGATATATATGTGATCATCAATGATACTTACTAATAAGAGAAGTCAAATATGGTATTCAATACTACCTCCGTTCTTTTTTATTTGTCTTTCTAGCAATTTGCACATAAATTAAGGAGAATAATAGGTAGTCAAAAAGTATATTAAAAATGTAAAATGACAATCAATTGAAACTATATAATAGGTTGGTTGATAACTTCATAAGAAAAAATAATTAAAAAGTACATTGAAAATGTAAATTTACAATTAATTATGCTGAAAAGACAAATATTTAGAAACTAAAAACTAAAGCTAGCAAGACAAATAAAAAAAGAACAGAGGAAGTAACAATTACTCATTTACTCCATTCATTAAAAAGATCATTCAATTTTATGTTTAATTGCCACGAGTGATACTCCCTCCTAATAAGAGAAGTCAACTATGGTATTTTAATAACAATTACTCCATTCATTAAAATGATCATTCAATTTTATGTTTAATTGCCATGATTAATACCTTTTTTATTACGTTTTAGACATTTCTACATAAATTTTTTTTTTTAAAAAGATAATTAATAAGTACATTGATAATGTAAAATGTCAATTAATTATCACTATATTATTACTTAGTTGATAATTTCAATTAAAAAAGTAAACAAAAGTATAATAAAATTATAAAATGTCATCTAAAAAAAATCAAAAAGTCTAAAACATATGACAAAATGGAGGGAGTAGTTTATAAATTTAATTGACACATACATTTTATTTGATCAAAATCATTGTACTAAAGGCGAGGTAATTATCAAAATCATTGTACTAAAGGCAAGGTAATTATTAATTTCTAATTTTTAGATAGTACGACAAAGTTATATTTTAGTCCGAGATATAGGTATTAGTGTTGAAGAGTTGTTCTCAAAAATGACACATCGCCGTAGTATAATTCACGAAATTGACAAATTTTACATATTCATCATTTCCATTCTTTCATGAACCATGATACAATGATTTGTCACTTTCAAAAATCATACTCACTCCGTTCTCTTTTACTTGTATGTCGTTCTAGGCATTTGCACATAGATTAAGAAAAAGTAAAAGAGAGTTAAAAATTACATTGAAAATGTAGAATTACAATCAATTGAAACTATATAATTGGTTGGTTGATAAATTCAAAGTAAAAAATACTTAAAAGATACATTGAAAATATAAATTTGAAATAATTATGCTAGAATGACAATTATTTAGAAACAAAAATTTGAGACTAGAATGACAAGTAAGAAAGAACGAAAAAAGTATAACAATACTCGAGCGAGATTTCCTATACAACATATATATTTGGCAACTATTTTACACTAAGAAGCAAATGTACCTTATATACATCATATATTAGTCCACCATAGCAATAAATTACTCTATTTTCGACAATAAAACTTATCTTAAAACTAATTTACAACAACTTAATTATGTGATACTTAACTTAAATACATAACTTCATTACACTATCCCAAACTAAATTAAGATTTAAGAACATCGATTTTTATTAGAATACCTTGCCGGCCAGGAGTTGAATAATACCTCTAATTATGAGGCTGAGTCGATAACCACTAGGTCAAGACCACCAAACATTCAAACGCACATGAACTATCTTTTCCAACCACAACAAAAAGAACAACTCCCTCCTTCCCCATTTGTTAGTCCAATTTACTTTAATACACACTATGAGAAAACTTTACATATGGGTAAAATTGTAATTTTGCTTATAATAAAAACTGGTGTGTATAGTGTTCCCATTAACTATCTTTTCCACCAACCACAACAAAAACAACATAATAATAATTCACACACAAAAACGGACAACACTATTATACACATCAAAACAGTTTTCTTTTTTCGTGTGAATTTATGATTTTGCCCCAATTGACACAAAACTCAACTGTTATGTTTCGGTAAAAAAGTTCTAAAAAACAAAATAGTCAAAATTCAAAATTATTCTATCAATCATTGGATTCCGACAAAATTAACGGACTTACGTGGATGATGTCATTGAGCAAAAAAGCAGGCGTAAACAACCTCTGTCTGTAAACCGACAAGCCAATCAACGTTCTCATCTGGTCCGAAGTAGACGGCAACAACAACTCCTCAACTTTCCCAACTCCTTTAGCTCTTTTAATCAGCCCCTCATTATCCCCCTTCGTCATATTCACTCCCGAGCTAGCGATCACAAGCTTACCTACTCGTTCCGGGTACATCCCCGCCATCCTATACGCCACGAACCCCCCGTAACTCGTCCCGACCACGTCGTACTTACTCACCCCTAGCGTCTCCATCAGCTTTGCCACGCAGAGGGCTTGGAAGACCTCGGAACGTTCCCTCGATTTGGTCGTGGATTGCCCGAAAAAGACGAGGTCGGGGATGTAGACGTTGTAGGAAGGGGAGAAGAAAGTGGCTTGTTTGCGCCATTGCCAAATCCCGCTTGGGCCGAACCCGTGGATCAGAATGAGGGAAGGCTTGGTCGGGTCGGGTTTGGGGCCCCAAAAGTGCATGGTGGTTTCGTCGTCGAGTTGGGTGGTTTGAGGAGATAAACCGGCTGATGAGCAGCAGAACCGGAGGTAGCTAGCATATATTGAGACAAAGCTCAGACCCAAAACCATGATGACTTTTGTTGACTTTATGAATTGAAGATTTGGGGTTCGATATTTGAAGGGATATTTTCAAAGGTTTTGTGAAATAAACCTAATGTAATTTATATCGTTTGGACTTTGGAGGAAGAGAGGTGGGTGATGTGGGGTGGGGGATAAGATAAAAGGTAAAGGTTGTGACTTGTGAGCTGATCTGTTATACACACACCCAAATAGTGAGTTTCTGTAGCATCAAATGACAATTATGTTTCCCTTATTTGGAAGTGTAGTAAGTGAAAAAGTTAAATAGGAGGGCAAAATAGTCATTTACAGAAATAGTAAACCACTATTTGGGTGTGTGTATAGTGGATCCAGGTTGTGAGGTAGACTTATACTCCCTCCTTTTGAAATTAGACGATGGTTGAGTAAAGAATTATTTTTTTATAATATTTGATTATTTTTAATAATACGATGTAATGGTGAATTTTCCTACTTTTTTAATAAATTATTTTTTAATTAAATAATCAATTATTTTGAAATACGAAAAATATTATTTAATTTCGTACTATGCGATTATTTTATTGGCTTATTTGGCAATCACCGAGTCAATCATCCCTATATGTTCAATTTGGCTTATACGTCGATATTTTGTCATTTAACAATTTTTAAGAGAATTTCGAGTTGATAGGCAATATTTAATACTCTCTTATTGCATAATGTATAGTCTTTTATGCCGTGTCCATAATATGTAGGCGATTTTACTTTTTCACGTTCTTTTACACCTACACCACTCATTATAACCCAATCATATTTGTTCAATTTCAATCCTCACTATGTGTCTTTTGACTCACGAAGCTCTTAATCATAGCCAAGATAAATAGTTCAGGTGACACATAAAAAAGATAACAATAATTTAGGGGGCAACCGTCCAGAAAACCTCAACCTTTGTCGCTCCGATTCTTCCTTCCCCCCTCCCCAATAAAAATTCCTAATTGTTTGCGACACGATATAGGTGTTTAATCCTCATACTTGTACGGATTCAGAAGATGATGGCGCTTGATGGTGTCGTTTTGTTGAGTATGCACGGAGCCCAATGCCAACGTTCTCATATTTGTAGGAATTTATCGTGCCCGTACTTGTACGAATTTGAAAAAAGATAGAGCTTACTGGTGCCACTTTGCCGAGTACGCATACTTATTGGAATTCAAAAAATTTATCGTGCCTTACTAATACAAATTTCAAAAAATGATGGAGCTTGATGGTGCCGTGTTACTGAGTGCACATACTTGTAGAAATTTGGAAAGTCATAGTACTCATACTTGTATGAATTTCAGAAGATGATCTTGATGGTGCTATTTTATAGAGTGTGGCATTCGGCATTATTTCCCGACTTCGCCATTAATAGTTACTTCAAAAGTTTAGGTAAATTTAAATTAAAAAACTGTATTTTAGGTGCTTAATAAAAGTAAAATATTTAAAAGTCAGGTGCCTATTGAAAGTAATATTTAAGGTGCCGATTAAAAAAGATAGCAAAAGTTTGGGTGGCCAAATGAAAACAAGCCTAAAATTTTTCTAGACTATAACATTTTGAAAAATATGCAGTATCATATGCCGAGTAACAAGATAAATGAACTTCGCAGAAAATTTCAATTTCCGTAATATAAATACACAAATCTGACATAAAACTTATGGATGAACCTATAAAAAAAGATGTTGGAACTTGATTCAAGTACCGAACCCCAATCCAATTTATTCTAACCCGAATCTCGAACTGAATCGATTTTCAAGTTCTTTTACCGACATTCATATATGATATAACAACCTAAAAAAGATGTTCGAACTTGATTCAAGTATCGAACCCCCAATCCAATTTGTTCTAACCCGAATCTCGAACTGAATCGACTTTCAAGCTCTTTTACAGACATCCATATAACAACCTAAAAAAGATGTTTGAACTTGATTCAAGTATCGATCCGAATCCATTTTTTGTAACCCGAATCTCAAACTGAATCGACTTTCAGTTTCTTTTACAGACATCCATATTACAACCTATATAAAAGATGTTCGAACTTGATTCAAGTACCGAACCCAAATCCAATTTTTCCAACCCAAATCTCGAACTGAATCGACTTTTAGTTTCTTTTACATACATCCATATTACAACCTATATAAAAGATGTTCGAACTTGATTCAAGTACCGAACCCAAATCTCGAACTGAATCGACTTTCGGGTTCATTTACAGACATCCTTATAACAACCTAAAATTTCATAAATAAAAATACAACGATCATAAATTACACAAGATATCAAGCACAAGCACATGGATTATCATCTACAACATCATCATTACTCCTAAACAAGAAGTAGCCAACCCCAAGCCCCAAAACAACCGCAACAAACACACCACCATTGAAGGACATAATCGCCAACATCAGAAGATACCCAATTGCTGAATTGATCCCAAACAAGATGGCACCTCCGAATTTAGCCCCACTCCACATCGACCGCTTCGAATGGAGAAGTGGGGTGGCGATGGGGGAGGGTTTAGATGGGGGTTTGTTCTTGAGGTTGAGCCGATTTTGTTCGTTGAATTGGTAGAAGATGGAGACAAGGAAAAGGGCCAAAAGGGAAGGGAGATAAGTAATCCATGAATTGGTTTTCCAAGAATCGAAGAGAATTGTTGCTTGGATACCCCAGTAGAAGGTCATGTGCATCATTTTGTGAGGGGGGGGTGGGGGGGGGGGGGGGTGTTCTTGAAAGTTTTGAGGATTTTTTGATGAATTTTGTTGAAGTGGTTGCTATAATGGGAAAATAAAAGTGAGTTGGTTAGTTGTTTGATGGGTGCATTGATGTTTATTGTGGACAAGGGTGGAACAAGAGGGGCAAAAAAAGAGTTTTAAAATTGTGTGGGGGGGTGGGGTGGGGTGGGGGGGGGTGGGTGGGTGGGGTGGGGTGGGGGGTACTACTTTCTATGGTTAATAGTACTACACTAATTATTAAATGGTTCTCAGGACCACATTCTTTAGTTTTTACTCTTTAGAAATCAATTATTGAAAGGACCATTTATTTTTTAAAGAATAGTTTCAATTATCTCATTATCATCATAACCCCTCCTGCTTACTCTTACCATATATGAAAAAGTAAAATTCTAAAAATATAATTTATTTTTCAAGAAAAATGATCGCTATATTTGAAAGACAACAGAATAATTGTTGATCTGTTATACACGAGAATAGTAAAATATTTATGTGAAATGACGAGTTTGAGTAACACTGTACACACAGCAGAACAGTGCATGTTGAAAGGGCAAATTTACAATTTTATCTCCACTTAATTTTTTCAATTATTACACTTTTAAATAGAAAGACAAAATTATCATTTCACTATTTTGATATCTGTACATCAGATTATTTCACCCCCATCAAATACATTATTATAATGTAGATAATGGATAATTGGAAATTACAATATAAATCCCATGTTCTACTAAATGGTAGAAAAAAGAAATAATCTAATTTTTAAAATATTATATACAAGAATAATTATCCATACCTTTCAATTATCCTCCATTAATTAAGGCTAAACGGTGATTGGCTGCAAGGGTTGTACTTTTATTTGGGGATGCGTGCTCTAGTACTAATCGAAGTCGTACTTGGACTACTATACGGCATCATTATGGTACTACACCATATTCAAATTTGTACTTCATTAAATTACTTCCTTCATTCCCAAAACCTAATAATCATTTATTAAAATAAAAATTTCCTTTTTAATTTCCCTTTTACCAATTAAGTACAAAGTTATGAAGGAAAAATTAATATTGTAAGAAAAATGTGAATTTTTATAAAACTTTGAGCAAAAATAAATAAGTGTTAGATAAAAAGATGAAGGGAATAATAACATTTGAGGAAATTTTTGAATTGGATGAAAAAAATACTTTCCGATTTTTTATTGATGAAATGACATACACCCCTTTAAATGACTAAAATAACTTTATTTGTTTTATTCGCAAAACGAAATCTCAAATTCGAACACCATCTCATTTTCCTCCCTCACTAGGGCCTCTTCCTCAACTAAAATCCTATCTGGTATCCAATATAATTGCTTCCTCTTTCTCCTTCTCAATCGTCAACACCTATAGAAAAATAACATAAAACACCAAATATATCAGAAAACACTAACAAAAACCGAAAATACCAGAAAACACAAAGAACCCCTGAAAATACCAAAAAATAATAATAAAACAGTAAAACTGAACTTTGCATTCAATTTGCAATAAGTTTAAGTCAACTTAATTAATATGCAATATAAACCCAAAATCGCAACAAAACCAGGCCAAAATACTGAAAATATAGCCAAAATTGAAGAAAATGCAACAAATGAAGCTCGAAACTCAATTTATATGTAAGATAGAGCCAAAATCACAGCCAACCCAATCCAATTTGGACAAAACACAGCGAACCCAACCCAAAATTGGAGAAACACAGCAAAATAAAGACAAAAATTCTAAAGTTTAACCTAAAAGCACAACCATATACTCACATATTGTACACAATGAAAAACTATTAAGATGGACCTCCCACATCAGAAGTCGGTGTCCTCCCAAATCGATATATAAGATCTTGGGTTACTCCCTCTATTGCCAATTGGTTTTAGAGTGGAACCACATAGACTCTTAACATGATATCATGAGCCAGACCCGAATTAATGAGGCACGTGTAACCCCGCCGATGTTGTTCCGGCATGAATACCGACCGGCGAGGAAAAAATTACGCCAACGATCGGGTCACACGTGAGGGGGAGTGCTAAGATGCACCTCCCACATCAGAAGTCGGTGTCCTCCCGAATCGATATATAAGATCTTGGGTTACTCCCTCTATTACCAATCTGTTCGGGTGTCACTGTTGGAGGCTGCACAGTCGGTGGCTACAGACCAGCCGAGGCAGGCCCCCCCGCGTCCCTTGTACACAGCCTATGGTCCCTTGCACACGGCTGAAAAGACTCGTGCATCGAGTCGGTGTCTCAAATATCCAAAAAATCCTGAGTGGGGTTATCTTCCACCCCTGGTTCACCATCACTAGATAGAGGGCTCGCCCATAAAGACAGCAGGTTTTCAAAGCGATTCAGAATAGTAGATTAGGATTAATGCAGTGCAAAAGGGAAAGATTAGGAAATGTGCAACAACTCATCCAGATGAAGCATGAAGCGCTTGATGTTCTTAATCAAGGTGCTATTACAATCGAGACTAAGAGCAGAGCAGCTACGATAGGGCACGAGATCGACAAACTCCGAGATACCAATGATACATACTGGAGACAGCGATCGCGTGTGGAATGGCGAGTTAAAGGGGACCGGAACACCGGGTACTTTCATGCATTGGCAGTCAAACGAGGGAAGCAGAACACTATATTGAGGTTTATGGATGATAATCAGAGAGTGATCTCGGATGAGGAAGGGATTCGGGCTTTGGCTCTAGAGTTTTACACTAAGCTTTTTACCTCGGAGAGTAATTCTCAGGGGGTCCTTCTGGACCACTTAACCACTAAGTATCTCTCGAGGGATCAAATCCGGATGCTCGACATGAACTTTATGGAAAGTTAAGTTAAAACTAGTTTATTCGCCATCGCTGGGAATAAGTCCCCAGGGTCTGATGGGATGTAAAGTGCATTTTTCAAAACCTATTGGGAGACCGTAGGGGGTGATATTACGGGGATGGTTCTGAACTTTCTTAACAATGGTGTATTCCTAAGAAAGTTCAACTTTACCCTTATCACATTAATCCCCAAAGTGCCGTCACCAACACACATGAGCCAATTTAGGCCAATCGCTCTGTGCAACACTATAGCTAAAGTCATAGCGAAGGTATTGGCCAATCGGCTTAAGAAATGTCTCCCAACAATCATCTCAGAGACCCAAAGTGCATTTGTACCTAATAGGCTCATCACTGACAATGTCCTTCTGTCTTATGAGTTACATCATGTTATAAAACATAAGAAGAAGGGGAAAGAATGTTTTATGTCGGTCAAACTCGACATGATGAAGGCATATAACCGGGTAAAGTGGGCGTTTTTACAAGAAATGCTACTCAAGTTAGGATTTGGTCATCGATGGGTCAATCTGATTGTGGAGTCGGTAACCTATGCAGTTACTCTTAATGGGGCTCAGTCGGAATTTTTTCACCTAGGTAGGGGACTCCGACAAGGTGATCCCCTTTCGCCCTACCTTTTTATAATATGTACCGAGGGTCTTATTAGTTTGCTTAATGAAGCTGGACTAAATGGACACCTTCAGGGGATCAAACTGGGTCAAGACACGGCTAGTTTCACCCATCTCATGTTCGCGGACGATACATTGTTGTTGAGCAAGGCAACACAACAGGAGGCACTCACTTTCAAGCAGGTGCTCTCCTAATATGAGCAGTGGTCGGGTCAATTAGTTAACCCCCAGAAGTCAGCCATTCAATTCAGCCCGAACACACCAAGCTCTACCAGAGCATCAATTTCGGGGATTCCAGGAATGCCCGTGGTAGATACTCATGGTAAGTACCTGGGACTTCCAACGACCTTGGGCTCATCAAAACGAGAAATATTCTCGTCTATAGTCACCAAGGTCCAACACAAGGTTGATAGCTGGAAGTCCAGGCTACTATCTAAGGCAGGTAAGGAAACCTTCATTAAATCAGTTTTACAGTCGATCCCCACATATACTATGCAAGTATTCTTGTTGCCTATACATATTTGCAATAAGATTGAGTCTATTCTGTCTAACTACTGGTGGGGTAACACTGACAAGAGTACAAAAGGCATCCACTGGGCCTCATGGAAACAGTTATGTAAACCTAAGGAGGAGGGGGGCCTAGGATTTAGAGATCTCCGAATCTTTAATCCTGCTCTCTTTAGCAAACAGATCTGGAAGATTATCTCGGACCTGGAGTGTCAGCTAGCAAAGGTTTATAAGAGCCTATACTTCCCACATTCGTCCTTTTGGACAGCAAAGATTAGATCCAACCCAAGCTATATCTAGAGGTGTATGACAAAAGTGAGACAACATATGAACATAGTAGTAGAATGGGATATTGGAAATGAAAGAGATATACTTACTTGGAGTCACAAGTGGGTTCGACACACTTGGTCGAAACAACACCAGGTGCCCGGATCCTGCAATATCAAACCAAAGGAGGCACAGAACCAGCATCCAAACCGTTCCCAACCAAACAATCTCAACTTTCATAGATCCGGACATAGGGGTTTGGGATATACAGGCGTTAAAGGTCAATTTCCTAGAGATGGATGTGGAAGAAATATTAAAGATACCACTTCATAATTTACACGGAGAGGATAAACCAATTTGGCCACATACCACAAAAGGCAACTTCACAGTAAAATCTGCTTATGCCAAGTACAGTCAACAAACAGGGGTTTCTCCTCAGAGTGCACATCATAGAGAGCATACCAACCTATTCTCCCAGAAAGTGTGAAACATGCATCTACCAGGAAAGATTAATCATTTTATTTGGCAATTAATAAACAATAATCTTCTGACTACTGAAAACTTAATCAAACGGAAGATCCAGGTACAAGAGACATGTTCCCTATGCAATCAAAGTAAGGAATCAGTCATGCATGTGTTTCAATCATGTCCATATGTTCAAGCCATAGAGCATCATCTCAAAAAAAAATCCGGAGAGGGATAGATGTTTAGACTTCAGAGATTTATTAGAAAGAAGATGGAAACGATTACCTCCAGATAAGCTATATGAATGGTTGATCTGTTTATGGAATGTCTGGTACCAACGCAACAAGCTCGTCAGATCTGAACCATGCCTGCGACCGGAGGAGGTGGCAAGAATGTCGGAGACCTACGGGAGAAATCATCGGAATGCTCCAGCAGACTTGCAGAGGTTGGTGTCTCAACTACCTCAGAGAAGCTGATGAGTTTTTGGAGGAAGTCGAAATAAATGAAGCATTCTGTGTTAAAGGCTATCAGCCCTAGGTTTCTTCGAATGGGCTTAGGGTTTAGTGGTCCCTTAGAGGGCCTTTTATAATGCTCCGGATGCATCCTTTGTTTGAGTGGATCATAAGTTGAGCTGAAGAGTATTTGAGTAGGTCTTTTATGGCCTTTTATTTTGTAGTTCGATTCTGAAACTTTTGTAACCTTCATTTTATTAATATTCATCGCTAAGTTACCAAAAACAAAAAAAAGGACCCGTACCACCACCTCCCCCTCCAGTTTTCCATGACAATTCATTCCTACATATTAAACATATTGCCACTTGTTTCTCTTTATTTGCTTCAAAATGTGGCCAAACCCATGAACTTTTTTTACGTTCATCTTCTAGATTGATGTACTCGTTAGACATACCACCACTAGCGTTACTTCTACGGGCCATTGATATAAAATATAAATTGAAATTAAGCAAACAAGATGTAAGAGTATAAATGTTAAAGAATACCGAATTACAAAGTGAAAGGCCGATGAATGCGATCAAGATGGATGTGATGAAGCGGAATAATCCTACTTATGATTGCTTGAGAGTACTTATGAATGCTTGAGATTGCTTGAGAGAGATGTGGGAAATGAATTTAATTAGTCTCCTATTTATATAGCCCACAAATTTGTAAACTAGCTGATTTCTCTGTCACGCAGTATACCTTTTACAGTGACACGATATACCTTGTGGCAGAAACTAGCCGTTGACACCAACGGATTTAAAAGTGACCGTTAAATACGGTATACTGTGTATCAACACGGTATACTGCTAAACCAAAAAGTTTCATCTAAGTGATCCAACGTTCAAAAAAGTAGCCGTTATAAGTCACATGGTTGCGTGATTTGTAGCGGTATAATGTGTAAATCATATTCAATACACATCTCCAACTATAAATAGGGGTAAACTCGAAGCCAAGACGAGTGTAATATGTGGTTCATTGATGAATTATATTAAAATATTTTAATTATATTAAAGTATATTAATTATAAGCTATTGATTTCTCGAAGTTATGTAGTAAAAACAACTATCTCACAGTATACCATTTCAGGGAACATGGTATACCGCTTCAGGCCCGTCAGGCCCGCTTCTTAAGGGGCCTGGAATTTCTTAAGGGGCCGGCCCGGTAAGGATACACTGGCCCAAGGGGGCTTCGTGCCAGGCCGGGCCGGGCCCCTTCTCAACGGGTCCGGCCCGTCAGGCCCGTTAGACACGTCCAACTACTATGTTTAGACTAGCCCAATAAACCGGGCTGGACGGCCCCAGCCCTTAAGAGGTGATCGGGTTGGCCCGACTCGACAGTCCAATGGGCCTTGGGTATTATCGAGTCAAACCGGGTCGGCCTGCTAAGTGAAATTAGGCCTCTGTCTGGGGGCCGCAGTATACCACATGACTCATATGGTACATCGTGTACTGGTGCAACGGTGCACCGTGTGTGTCAGGCAATGCACCGTGAGGTATAGTTTTTTTCCTTCTTCGTTATAAAAGAGTAATCATTTGCGTTTTAGTCACACGACATGGGCCAGTTTTTTCCTTCAGTAAAGGGGCAAAATTAGAAAAGCGGAAACTTGCACACAAGGGTGCTTGCAATTATTTTTTTTTACAGTTTATTAATATTTTATTTTCAAAAATCACTAAATGCTAATGTAACGAGTTTGGATCACCTGTAACACTTTTATACGACACTCTCTGTTACACTTCTATTGTTTGGCTATTTTTTTTCAATTTTTCAAGCATACTTCCTTAACAAATAATCTTCATAACATTATTTACTACCACATCCAATTAAAAAAATTGGTTATTTTTGCTTTTTAAGACAAAATTTTGTTATTTTTAATTTTTAATGATAAAAGTTACGAATAGTCAAATATTTGCCTTACAAATATAAATAAAAATTATTTTGAATCAAATATAGTAGTATATGTCTATAACAACATAATTATGTAAGATATGATGCTTAAAAATTCAAAAAGATAAATAAATAATAAAAATGTAACAGAGAGTATCACAGAAAGTGTTACAGAAGATCCCGACTCGTATGTAACAATAAGAGCTAACAATTATTTATGTTTGTATTATGAACAAAAATGTTAGACAATATTTTGGAAAGTTGTTAAATTCTAGAGTTTATCTTTCGGGGATGATTCAGGAATTTCAGTTAGAGCATAAAAATAAAGTGTTTTAAAAGTAATTGAAAGCAAATATAAGTCATATAGGATATATATATATATTTAAATTAATTAGAGCTAATGTTTATTCAAATGGTAATCATGACTAATTTTTATATTTCAATATTTGAGAAAAAGTGATAACACAAATTTTTTAAGGAATTTAGTAGAAGATTGATTATAAAACACATTTATTATGTATTCTTTATCATTAATCACATATACAATATCAAAAATCTATTAATTTCATCATTTCATGCTCTAGTTAAAATTCCAGAACCGTTCTCGAAAATAAAACACAACTTCTATAAGACAGCACATGATGTAGTCCCAGTGTCCCACCAGGCTTGCACCTAACCTCCTCGAATCTCGACCATCAATCCCTCCCTCCATCCTATGTCTCCTTAAACCTCCACGTTCCATATCCAACAGCCTTTGATAAACTCAACACGTTATGGCTCATAAATCCTCCACGTTCACCTCCTCATCACCCTCAGATCAACCTCAATCCAACGGTCAATAATCATTCTCAACCTTGCCTAACCTTTTCCCATCATTCTATTACATTGAATATAATATTATTACATCCCGCTCTTTTTCTCTCTCTGTCAGATGAAATATCCCTTTATCCTCTGCTTCTTAAATCTTCCCCCCTAACTGTTTTTTTGCATTTGGTTGGTCTTTTTTTTTATTGGATTTAGTTTGGATTTTTTTTATTTTTTGAATAATTTTGTTTGTTTATAAGGAAAATGCAAGAAGGTGGAGTTACTGGAGCTACTAGTTCACTTGCTGCTAACTCTCTGCCTTCTAGCAGTGAAAGATCTTCAAGCTCTGCACTCCAAATTGAAATTAAAGAAGGTTTGTAGCTACCCTTTATGTAGTTATGTGGAAAATGTTATTTGGATTGGTTTGATTTGTTTGAATGTTTGGTTAAAGAATTTATAAAAGTTGAAACAAGATTGGATTTTTATGGTTTTTGATAATTAGTAGTTCAAGAATCATTTTTTGGTAGTTTTTAAATTATTTTATTGTGGATTCAGGTTCTTGCATGTTGGGATTGCTCTTTTGTTACTTGTGAAAAATATAGCAATATAATTTTTTTCTCAATAAAAGGAAAGGTTTTAGCTTTTGAATGAATCAAATAGGCCAGTGGAAAAGGTTCTTGTTAGTTAGTGACCAGAAGTTCTGAGTTCGGAACTCATCTCATAAGTCATAGCTAATTTACAAAAAAAGAAAAAAGATTTTAGCTTTTAGTAATTTTTTTTGTTTGGTTTGGCATTATTGATGTAATTAATGTTGTATATGAAATAGTGGAAAGTGATTATGAGGGGGTTCATTTTGGGGGGCATCTTTTGTTTTCTTGATTTTAAGTTGTGGCAATATTTATTTCCCAGAATGAAGATCTTTGGTTTATAGTAAAATTTCTCAGTTTTTGAATTCGATCTTTGCTAATTTTGTGTATGAAGGAATGGAGAGTGATGATGAGATAAGAAGGGTTCCTGAGTTTGGAGGAGAAATACCCGGGGCATCGGCATCTGGCCGGGAAGGCGGTTCTGCTTCCGGTTCAGTGCAGCCATCAACCGGTGGCTCGAGGAGAAGGGGAAGAAGTCCAGCAGACAAAGAAAACAAGAGGCTGAAGAGGTATATTACTCAATTGCGTTTTTAATGCTTTACCCTTTATCAGTAGCAGATCTAGGTGTTCTAAGGTGTAGTTCGAAATCGGCATAATTTTGGAAGTGTGTGTTCAAAACACTTAAATATTTTGTATTAATCTTTTCTTTATATATATATAAATTTTTATTTTTTCAAAAAAATGTGCATGTGCGAGTGAACCTGCGTGAACACATAACGGTCCGCCACTGCCCTTTATAGATCTTATCTGTGTCAGCAATGCCCCACAAAAGTTTGGTAAGATATGAGATGTCAATTGAACAACCTTTGTAACATTGTTTTGAAAAAATAGGTTGCTGAGGAATAGAGTTTCAGCTCAACAAGCAAGAGAAAGAAAGAAGGCATACCTAATTGATTTGGAAGGCAAAGTAAAGGAATTGGAAACCAAGAATGCGGAGCTTGAAGAGCGGCTCTCCACGTTGCAAAACGAGAACCAAATGCTTAGACAAGTGGGTGTCGTACCTTCTTTCTTGCTTATACTAACTACCTTTATTAGCTCTATATCACATTTTATTAGTTTAATAATGCATGTCATTGTCAATGTGATATTGCATGAGTTGTTTGAAGTTTATCCTGGTTTTCCTACTAGGATGGCGTTTCCATTGTAGGAAATAAAATGCGATGGTCCCACATGGACAAGGACAATTGATTTCTAAATTCAAACGCTTAATTATTTCATCAATGAAATCATGGAAGGTTTCTCTAATAACTAGTACTAATTGTCACTATTGAAAATAATTGAGCAGAATATATTGACGGTGTCAGGTTTGGCCATCTCACATCAAGATATTTGTTACAAAATTAGGATTATATATGTTGTAGGTAATGCACTTGTGCATTTTAATGAAGAATTGTTTTATGTTGAGGCAAGTTCTTGCACTTGTTTCATGCTTTCTTTCGACATTGTTTTGTTTTGATTAATTGAGGCCTGTTGTCTATTATGTATGTAATCCTGGTTTTCGAGCTCTGCTCAATGAACGATCAGTTCAGTTTTGTTGATTGCTGATACTGAAACGGATACAGATTCATTTACTATGTAATCACTTCACTGAAAAACTTGTAAGGTTTATCGCAGAGGTTCAACTAAGTTGATTGCTAACTATTATCAAGTTCAACATGAGATAAGTGCATCCATATATATCCAATGAGTGATTCAAGAATTTGTATGTCCTACATCCATTACTGTTAAATGTAGTTTGGGGATGATGATATAACAAAATGAGTGTTCTAGTTGTTCTGCCTGAGATATTTAGACATGTTCCCATTTTTTTGTATTAATTGGCTATGAATGCAAGACCCATCGTATATCCTAGCGATGGTACTGACCGGGTTATATATGCCGAGGCGAGAGACTTCTAATCTTGTGTAGTTCTGTGTGTAGTATGACCACGTCTAGCCTTTCTCTTTCGCGTACGTTTGAAATCAAAGATCTTACGTACTTATCGAATTCTGACGTAGAATTCCTGATTGCAGATTTTGAAGAACACTACTGCTGGAGCACAGGAAGGGAGGAAGTAAGCGCGGGGTTCGCTGGTAGACTTATAGGGAAGAAATTTGGACGGGAAATAATCGACGCGCTTGCTAATTGTACTATAAGTAGTAGTCGAAAGTAGGAAGACACTAGTGGTGTTAAGATTGCTCCTAATAACTCGAGAATGTCACTTGTGAGAGTTCACATTGAAAAATAAGGAGAGAATTCACCACGTAAGAACCGGGGAGCTAGTCCATTTAGTACTAATTGATTTTAAAATGGTGCATGTGCGTTCTTGGGCTATAAAGTGTGATATTTCTCCTCTTTTGGGTGTGCTCCAGATCCGATTAGTGAATACCATTTGGTTTTGAATCGATCTTTCACTGTAATGCAACTTCATACTTATCTTATGTTATTGGAGACATGAAACATTAACAAGCATACACAATTTAAGGTTATTTAAGTAAGTATATAATTAAACAGTTTATTGAAAGACCGAATAAAATTAGCATAGAAAATTCACAAGGTAATTTCTCTCCTTCAGAATTCTGGTAAATACGTTGTTTTTCTTTCGCTTTCTCTTTAGGCTTTTGTAAAAAATGATGAATTTAGTCTTTTAATTGTTCATCTTCACTCTTTAATTTATGACAACTTCTAAGATGATTATGTGAAAATAATTTGTTTAGGTCAAGCTTTAAATATGAAGAATCTTCTTCTACCAGGATTGTTTAGATCATTATGGGGATATGTTAAGTGGCTTTTGTGAAAATTGAAAAGTGGTATTGTATAGATCAAAATCTAATGAGATATGTATGTTGTACTTTGGGGGTTAAATAGGAAAGTAAATACTATTTTGCCTTGATTGATAAGATATATCAATGGAGCGAAATTAATTTTACTAAAATGTCTAACAGTATGAATCAAAGGAAATATAGGGTTTATGGCAGGAGATATCATCTATGTTTGTCAAATGTTTTCAGTCAATCATCTGTGAATTAAAATGGTTCAATCGATCATCTATGTTTAAAAATGTCTCAGTCCATCATCCATTCTGTAATTCCACCGTTAATTTTGCATATACCTAACACATGACTTGTATTAAAGATATTTTGGTCATTTACTAAATATATAACTACCAAGTCAACCCCCCGTCATGCCATACTGAGTCAGGCCGAGTTTGTTTGTTCACCGGACAGATTTCGACGATGCTGTGGGATGACCGGAATTTTGCAAAACCTTCATTTTCGACCAATTCAAGTTTATTTTTCATCGTTTTCCTGTTTTTACACAAATTTTCACCATCTTTTCATCGTTCAAGACCAAATTATGCCAAAAAAAACACTGATTTCGGTCAAATAAGACCATTAGGGGTCAAAAAATTGGCATTAAACACATTTTAAGTGTTGAAGCGTCTATTCTCATATCCTTGGTATTCTTAATCAAGACAAATTGTTCAACTTCTTCCAAAAACAAGAAAGATCGATACTTGGAAGCTGAAAGATCAGTTGTCAATATATAAGATCTTGAACTACTCCTTTATTGTCAATTAATTTTAGAGTGGAACTCATAGATTCTTAACACCTCTAGTTGAGATTGATGCTATTAGAAACCTTCAAATAAATGAAACAAAAAGAATATTACCAACGCATACTGGCATAGTAGTGGTGTTCTTATTGGACCGGAAAGTTTCACAAGATTGAAAGTAGGTGAAGTAGGAACTACATGAGATGCATATGTTTGGAAGTTCATCCACCGAAAAGAATCAACTGTGGAGGTATTAGACTCATCACACTCCGGTATGGTTGTTGGTATAAAATGTGGGGTTGGAGATGAAACGCCGGGGCAGGCGTGAAGGCTAGAGGTCGGGGGAGGGGGATTGGAGACGATGGATAGGAGGGGGTTGCCGAGACGATTGTGACTTATGAGGGAGGAGGGGGTGGGATGAGGAGGGGGTGGGACGATTGTGAGGGGGAGGGGTTGGGACAATTGACTAAAATATTATTCCCTAATTGTCATGTGACAACTATATGACCGATATAATGGAAATTAGATGCAAAATTAACGGCGTGACTAAATGGGATATATTTTAAAATATGGGTGATTGACTGGAACATTTTTAAATCATAGGTATCGGTTAGAAACATTTTACAAAGGTAAGTGATGTCCCTACCATTAACCTGGAAATATATGATAGATTAGAGCATTTATAGCAGATTCTCAAATTACTCCTTACTCTGTACATATAATAATCAATTTACAACAAAAAAACATAAATATTAAATTACTCATTCTATGAAAAATTCCCACTAAAGCTCACCAAACCTATTATTGCATTCTCTTCAATCATGTATTTTCAAGTAACTTAGGGAATCTGGTTTCATCTGAAAGTTAAATTATAACACCTATATTTAATAAATTGATTTTTTCTGTTATAAATTAACAATGAGGTGAGTTTCGAACCTAAGACCTTCTGGTCACTAACAAGAGCCTTTTCCACTAGGCTATTCATTTAAGAAGTTGATTGAAGTTTTTTTTAAATAAGGTGGTGCCAAAGCTCTTACGAACAAAATCATAATTTAACTCCTCAAAAACATAATGCGTGTGTAGATAATAGCAGATATGTATATAAACATCAAAACAATAATTTTTTTTGTGAAATGACTATTATGCCTCTATTTGGGTGTATAGTAGATTTAAAACTTCAGCCAAGTATAAAATCGTTATTTCATTCCTAAAATCACTATTTTGATGTGCATAGTGGAACCAGGCTGGTTTGTTATACACACGCCAACACAATAGCAAATAGTATTTCTTTGATAAGTGAAATGACTATTTTGCCCATCTTATTTGTAAGCATAATAATTCACGATGATTCATTTATGGTCAAAATAGTCATTTCCTTTTGGTTCCCGGACTCAGGGATATACCTCAAGTTTAAACCCAAAAGACCTATAAAGGGCTTTTGTTGTTTTATACCACCCGACCTCAAAACCCCTAATTAACCCCATAAGCCATAGCCAACATTACGGTGAAACAAATAGCTAGGGTTTACCAAATCGGCGACTAATAGTCAAAATCAGAAAAAGAAAATGGAGGTCATTACTGATGGAGTCAACAAGATGAACATTAACACTTCTGAAAATCAACAAAAGAAGAACCGAATCCAAGTTTCCCATACCAAAAAATCACTCTTCTTCTATGTCAACCTTTCCAAGGTAATATCATAATGCATTATATATAAAATTAATTGTGTTCATAGATTATAAAATTGAATTGTCAAATTTTATGCTGGAGTAGGGAGTATTTAGATTGTCTTTATGGAAGACGCAAAACTGTTGTTATTCCGGGTTTAAATCTCGCACGCTTATAAGGAAATTTAAATTTGTTGTACGAAGGATTCAAGTTAGGTAATATCATAATGCATTGTATATAAAATTAATTAAGTTCATAATTTATAAAATTCAATTATCAAATTTTATAGTGGAGAGTCTTTTTGGGACGGATGGAGTATTTGGATTGACTTTATTGAAGATGCAAAGCTGTTGTTATTCCGACTTTTAATCTCGCAAGCTTATAAGGAAAGTTAAATTGGTTGTATGAAGGATGTTAGTTATGGTTGTGTAGCTGTTGTTCGAGTTTGGGAAGTTTGTTGAAACGCTAGAAGTGAAAGCTGCGGTTGTTTTATTTTTACTGTTCATTATCTGTTAAGACAACCTTGTACTGGATTCTTCCTTAAATATCGAGATATTTAGGTTAAGTTTGTAAGAAGGGGGACTTGGATAGTGTAGTATTGGTTTATTGGAAAATCTACCTCTAATAACCCTAAATTAAGATTTGATAGTTATTTTGTGTGAGCCTTTTGAGAGGTCAACCTTGAGTATCGAAGGTTGTACGAAGGAAATATCGTTGACTTGAAAAACGGTGCTTTGAGTTTTGTTGTAACTTGATGCTATGAGTTCGGAGGTCACTAGGTAACTGAAGTGGGTGTTTGAAATTGACATATATTTTGTATTGGGGTGTTTGAAATGCTTAAATATACTCCCTCCGTCCCTAAAAGATTGTCACATTTTGACTTTTGGTGGTCAACAAAACACGATTTAAAACATAAATATCTATTATTCTATATGCGAAAAAATTATAAAAAGTTAATATTTTAAAAATATATATTGAGACGAATCTAACAAGGTCCCACAAGACTATATTATTTCTTATCGTTTAATGGGAATTCATGATCAAATTTTTTAATGTTTGACTAACAAAAGTCAAAATGTGACAATCTTTTAGGGACGGAGGGAGTATTGTTTTTTAGATATAAATGTCAATTTCTTTCTAAATTTACTTTTTATACATTTATAATTAATTTTTTATTTTAAAAAGTGTCTGTTCTAAACTTGTTGGAACTACATGCATCCGCCCCTGAGTGCATATATGCTTCATTTGAGGCTTCATTTAATCACAAATTTATTTATTGGACATTTTATGATGTACTAATTAATGATTTCTTTCCTGTCGGATCTGTGTATCAAATGATGTCTGCTACGAGTATTTAAGTTTCTACATCTAATTGGTTTATGTATATGAATGCAGAGATACATGCAACAACATAATGAAGTGGAACTTTCTGCTCTTGGGATGGGTACCTCCTCCATCATGACTTTGAGTTTAATTTTCATTTATGGCTTTTTCTCTTCCTCGATAAAATGTTATGCTTTAAACTATCACAATCCTAAACTAGGTGTCCTGTGAGTTTGACTGTCGAACCCCATTTTTAATCACCTCCTGCTTTTAAGTGGATGGACATTTTCTTGTTAATTCATTAGTTTGGATTGAGTCTCATGTTAATCGAAGATAAGATTAGTTTAGTATAAATAAATATTATGATGGAGTATTTATTATTGCTAAATAGTTCATTTGTTAGATTGACCCAACCAACATTTGGACAATGAATATACACCCTTTTAGGTGTTCAGGTCAATTAAGTAATGTTTTAGTCTCCATTATTCCCAAATCATTTTTTCCCAACTGAATTTTGATAAGGCACTTATTTTATGTTTAGCTTCCTATATTACTAGGTTGTAGATAAGGAAGAAACCCTTGTATGTTCAATGGAAATGTTTTCGGATATGTTTGGTTAACGGTGGTTCTTACAATATGCTACATGTTATTTTCATTATTGAATGCTAACTAATTAGACTCCGGTTTCTGCAGCTATTGCCACAGTGGTAACTATTGCTGAAATTCTCAAGAACAATGGATTTGCTGTTGAAAAAAGTAATTGATCTTCCATAATTTTCTGTCGCTATTCCAAAGATGCGTCTTGTTTGACCTTTAATTAATTTACAAAATAAACTTTGAATATGCAGAGATCCGAACTCTGACTGTTGATGTGGGTGATGAAAGAGGAGGCAGACCAGTCCCTAAAGCTAAGGTAATTCACTATAGAGTATTTGAGTAATTTAGGCGTGAAGGTTTGCTAATTGTTTTTAATATTAGAAAAGTATATGTTCAACCCAAGTATCATAAAAGTTGTCAAATATGTATATAGTGCTATAATATTTTATAATTTTGTAGCCATACTCTTTGATTCCTATAAGAGCGTATGATCAGTTAATTTGCTACATGCATTCCAATTTGTGCGATCAACAGCCCTATATTTTCAACGATTATGTTCTATTAATTTGACATAACACAGTTACTGTATAATTTTATTGTCTGTTTGTAAACATTTTTGACGAACTGACTGGAACCTTGTGAAAGTTACTATTGAATCATTGAGCAATAGGGTTTGCTTATGTGGTGTAATGAAAACATAGTTGTATTTATGTATGCTTGCGTGTGTGTAGATTGACCTTACATCGGCAAGTTGATTTCATTTTTGCTTTTGGTTTGCCTATGTAGATTGAGATTGTACTTGGAAAGACGGAGAAGTTCGATGAACTCATGGCTGCGGAAGCCGAGCAGAGGGAGTATGGAGAGGGCGACGAGTGAAAGTAAAGTCGGTCTATTTCTCATGTTTTGGCCGAATGTTCTATGAATTCTAGTGTTAGTGCTGTTCTTTTTTTCTTTTTGCTGTTTGCACTTATTCAATCAATTTCTTATATTTACTTCTTTTTAATGTAAAATGATTCTCTGGAATGCCTAGAAATTACTTTTCGAGTAACGAACACAATTTTTGTCACATCGAATTTATATAACGCTAATCATTCACTATAAATTTAAATGGACAAATAATTGTGGAACTACTTTAAACACATTGTGCTATATTATAATTGACTTTGTTAATATTGTTAACTAAGATTGAGTCTAATACTGTTAATATTGTTTTCTAAGAATGACTTTGTTAATATTATTGCATAATTCTAGTTTGACTAGGCTAGATGGTATCAAGCAATACTTGTGTGGTTGACTAAGTTTTCTTTTCTTGTCAATATGATATTCAACTACTTATTAAATACTTCATCCGTCCCTAAAAGATTGTCACATATTGACTTTTGATGGTCAACAAAACATTATTTAAAACATAAATATCTAATATTCTATATACGAAAAAATTATAAAAAGTTAATATTTCAAAAATATATATTGAGATGAATCTAACAAGGTCTAACAAGACTATATTATTTCTTATTGTTTAATGAGAATTCATGATCAAATTTTATAATTTTTGACTAACAAAATTCAAAATGTGACAATCTTTAGGGACGGAGGGAGTATAACATATCTTTCTAACATGAACAATAAATAGGTAGAAGTTAGATTAAATTAATTATTATTCCATTAAATTCCATTGAGAACAATAAATATTTTGTTGCAAATTATAAAAAATGGATTAATTTCATTTATTGCATGCATTTTTTATTTTATTTTTTGGAAAACACTAGTAATGAAAAAAATATCAAAATAGTACTTTTTTCATTAATTTAACATGATAATCTTGTTACATGCAATAATATTATTGATTATTGCTTAAAATATTGATGCTATAAAACTTATTCAATTTGATGGTAAAAAACTTTTGAATTCATCTAATTTTTAGCTGAAGATATAATGAAATTTATTAACAACTTATTTAACTCACTATGTACTTTGAAAAAATATTGTTATTGAAAATTTAAAAAATATTGACATATTTGAAATTTGAAATGTAAGTTTGGGTGAATAATAGGGAAGCTGATAAGTAGACATAAGAAAAGTGAATGTCAAAAATAGAAAAATGGTGATTAGCAGTGTATTTTAGGGAAAATTATAAGCGGAAAGGGCACTCACATCAGTCTTCCAATGATTTTTTTACAATATATTTCTAACTGTCAATTTTCTATTTTTGACTTGATTTTTTATACATCTACTTTATCGGCTATCCTATTATTCACCCAAATTTAAAAATTTAAAATTTCAAATATGTCAACATTTAATAACTATATTTTTTGAAGTGCATAGTGTTTTAGATAAGTTGTGAATAAAATTATATCTTCTTTTTGAAATTTAGATGAATTTGAAAGTTTTTTAGTATCAAATTAAATAAGTTTTATAACATTAATTTTTTATGTAGAAATCAATTAATAATAATGAAAAAAATATCAATTATATATTTTTTATTAAATGACTTTGTTGATATTAGTTGCAGATGATATTGATAGATAGTTATTGTGTAACATATGTGTAAAAATTGAATAATCAATACTAATTTTCTGAGAAATTTGACAGATTAGCTCTATTTGGAGGTCTTTTTTTTTTAAACTTAGAGCACTCACCTTTTTTTTGCAAAACACTAGCATCATCCCTTATGAAAATATTATTTTACCCTTACTTCATAAATCAATATTCTCTTCTTCACCATTCCACCACCACCAAAATATTTTCTTTATCAACCACGACCACCATCACCACCTTTACAAACTCACCCCCACCAACCCCAAATTCAAAACCTTTTCTTCTTCATAAATCCACCATCATCTTCTTATTCACAATCCCACCAACTATCACATCCTTTTCACCATTTCCACCTACCTCACTAACAACAATTACCAACCACCCCTACCCACAACCACTCTACCCACAAGAAATCGCGCTCCCCCACCTAAGGCCCTGTGAATTCGCCCCCTCCTCCCCCCTCGCAAACCTGCTGCCCCTCACCCCAAGTCCTTATGAAGTCGGCCCTTCCCCCTAAACCCTGTGAAGTCGCGTCCATCCCCCCAAACCCTTGTGAGGTTTTGAATTATGATGGGGTAGGGTTTCAAAATTTGTGGGTGTGAGGTTGTTGGTGGTGTTGGGTTTATGAAAAGGAAGATATCGGGAGAAAGATAAAAATGGTGGTGATTTTGAAATTGAGGTTGTTGGTGGTGATGGGTTTGTGAAGGTGGTGGTTATGGTTGGTGAAGAAGAAGAAGAGATGATGGGAAGAAGATGAAGAAAAGGGTATAAATATAGTTTGTTTTAAATTTAAGGGCAATGAGGGAGGGTGTTAGTGCTTTGCTTAAAAAAGGAGGGCTCTAAGTTAATAATACCTCCAAATAATGCTAATATGTCAACTTTCCCCTAATTTTCATATCAATAATTAAGGAGATTGCGAGGTTCCCATATTATATATAGGGTAGATGTTTAAAATAAAATTATGTTCCTATTTTCATAATATGTTTAAACTTAAATCATTACTAATAGTACTAGACTCATGTAGCTTAGTGAGTCGCGCCCGAGTACTTCGTCAAATTAGAATTATATAAACTTCATCCATCTTAACAGAACACTTAGACGTTCCATGTAGCTTAGTCAAACTAGAATTATACGATAACATTAATAAAATCATTCTTAGACAGCAATATTAATAATATTAGACTCATTCTTAGGATACAATATTAACACAGTCAATTAATAATGCACAAATAACGTTAGTCAAACTAGAATTATGCAACAATAAAATTAATGGCAACCATTTTTTTTTTGGTAATCGAGCGATATATTTTATGGATGAAAAAAAATTTAAACGGACAATAACAATAAAGCCATATAAGGCTGAAAAAATTAGGTCACCCAATATACTAATTGCATAACTATGGGCCAAAACCAGTTAATTAAATAGGTTGTCCATCCTAAAAATGTTTGACCAGAAGCATATATCTAAAACTAACCCTAGCCCAGTTGGGCGCCATTTAAATGCCCTAATAGAACTAAAGAGTTCATTTGTTGCCATTCACTTGGCATCTCTTTATGAGCTTTCCAAAATTGCTCCGTCAATCTCCCAACTTGATCTGGTAGCTTGAACGTTTCTCCATAGATTTTTTGGTTGCGTTCAAACCACACCTGCCAAAGACTAACAATCTACAACCCTACCTTGTCTGGTAGCAACTTGCTCTATTGAAACTCAACCAGTGCTTGAAAATCCTGACACCTTTCCGATAAAATAGGTATGTTGATTCTGTGACCTACTTCTCGCACAAATGAACAGTTATGAAACACATGCATAACACTCTCTGTTTGGTTATAACATAATTTGCATGAGGGGTTGACTTGGATCCTTTTCTTCCCCAAATTATCTAAGGTTGGAAGGTTGTTATTAACTACCCTCCAGAGAAAGTGTTTGAGTTTATTAGGTAGGTTAAGTTTTCAAAACCTTTGATAAAACATTCTATTGTTTGCTCCTTGATTTGATGTTTGTTGCTGGGGATTTGAAAGATCCCTGAACGCTTTGTATGCTGAGCTAACTGTGAATGTTCCTTCAGAATTAACTGCCTTGTATGCTGAGCTAACTGTGAATGTTCCTTTAGAATTAACTGTCCAAAATGGTTTATCCGGTTGACTTAAATGTGAAAGAGAGATGTTTAAAATCTCCTGGACATCTACCTCTAAGAATGATGCTCTTAAAGATGCTATGTCCCATACCCCAATTGTATGATCAATATAATTTGAGACTGTACTTTGGTCACACTCATCGGATTTTGGCGTATATGGCTTATGAGACCATGAGTAATAAACACACTTGTGATTCCATGTTTATATTGTTTTGCCATCCCGATCTGCCAGTCTATTATCTGTGCCAACTGATCTCTAGCTATAAGTATGCTCCTCCAGGTATAGGATGGTTATGCCCCAATGATGTTGCCCAAATTGATGACTGAGGGAAGTATCTTACCCGATATACCTTGGAGAGTTGAGATTCTGGGTGAATCACGAGCTTCCAGACTTGTTTGCTCAAGAGGGCCAAGTGTTTGCTCTAGAAATGCCAAGTATTTCTTGAATACTGAAAGTAATGGATTTATTTTTTGATGATGATAGTTCTTCCTCTGATGTAAACAGTGAGTCCGTATTGTTTTCATATATTAATAATAGTTTAATATCAGAATATCTTAATAAATCATCTCCAATTTTCATCAATCGTGATGCTTAATGGGCAAAATCTCCTCTACCAAGATTACTTTGTTAACGATGCTATTTATACCTAAAAATGTTTCGAAGGCGATTAGGTATGCGGTGTGAGCTATTCATTCGAATAAAAGATGAAGTGGTGTCACATGATGGTCATTTTGTGCAACGGCGCAATGCTGCTGGAAAGCTTGGGGTATAATCTCTCCAAAAAATAACTGCTGCATTGAGAATTCTTGCATATTGAATCACGGGTGACTTAATAGACGAGTATATAAGGATGGGAGAAAGTACTACAATAAAGAGCATGAAAAGGTTTGCCAAGACGATTGTGGAAATTTTTGCAAATGAATATTTGAGAACGCCAAATAATGAAAATCATATAAGATTGCTCGCAAAAGTCAAACAACATTGAACACCAGGTTTGTTAGGGAGCATTGACTGCTTACATTGGGTATGAAAGAATTGTCTTACCCAATGGTATGGAATGTATAAGCCAACGATTATTTTAGAAGCCGTTGCATTATAATGATACTTGGATATGACATGCATTTTTTGATTTACCAGGTTTCCATAAAACGGTAACTTTGGGCTAAAACTTTAATTCAAGGTTAAAAGGCAAATTGGATACATGTAGTCATGCATAACTTTTTTGGTGGACTTTAGTCCCCGTAATTAATTTCTTTCCGATTTCTTTTCGATTTCTTTTTTTTTTTTTTTCTGTATCTTTTTATTCCTTTTTTATATTTCTTTTTGATTTTTTTCCTAGTAAAAATGGTTCGACTTTTCGGGTTTGTACTTTTTTGACAAAAGTGTTTCAGTTTTGGATAATTGTTTTGGCAAAAAACGTTCGGTTTTGGTAGTTGTTTCTAAAAAAGTTCTGATTTTGGTAGTTGTTTAGGTTTTTGTGAAACCTTTTAGATTTTTCGATTGGTTTCTCGATTAAGTTTGGATTTTCTTTTGGATTCTTTTCGAATTTTTTTTCCTAGTAAAAATGGTTTGATTCTTCGGTTTCGTATTTTCTGACAAAAATGTTCAGTTTTGATAATTGTTTTGGCAAAAAATGTTTGATTTTGGTAGTTTTTTCGCAAAAAATTTTGATTTTGGTAGTTGTTTCAAAAAAGTCAAAAAGCGAACCGTTGTTACTAGGAAAAAAATTGAAAAGGAATAAAAAAAAATCCGAAAAAAAAATCGAGAATACCATCGAAAAGACTTCGCAAAAAATTGAAACAACTACCAAAATCAAAATTTTTTGCGAAACAACTACCAAAATCAAAATTGTTTTCCCAAAACAATTATCAAAATTGAACATTTTTTTTGAAAAATTATGAAACCGAAAATCGAATCATCTTTACTAGGAAAAAATCGAAAAGAAATTAAAAAAAAAAAGAAAAAGAATCGGAAAGAAATTGGAAAGAAACTGAAAAAAATAGAAACAATAAAAGAATATCCAAAAAAAATCGAAAAAAACAATCAAAAAAAGAAATCGAAAAAAGTTATTTATGGGAAAAAATGAGTTCCATGGAAGATATGATGTAATTTGGAGGGAAAAAGTGTTAAAATAATTTCCTAAACACCCAAACATGTATCAAAATCGTGTTTTAACCTTAACTTGATGTTAAAACTTCAGTTTTGGCCCAAAGTTATACTTTTGCCTCAATTTTTAACGGTTGGGGAATAAATTGCACCAAGTGTACCAATTATGGGGACTAAACCTGCAGACCGAATATTTAGTAGGACCAAAGTGCACCTGACGCACAATTACGGGACCATTCCAAAAATTATCTCTATAGATGAGTGTTAAAAGTCAAACGAGTTGCAGAAAAAAAACGGAGGGCGTAATAAAACAATGAAATCCCTAACATATTAACCATCACATTCCCCTTAAAACCCTCTTTCTTGAAAAGAATAGAAATCGAATAAACGGAATCTAGCATAAGGGCTTTGAGCATTTGTATAAACGAGACTGATAAGTAAATGTAGGCCGAGTTTGAAAGCCAGAGGGAGCTGGCGTAAAAGGCGCCAATTGGGACAACTGAGGTGATGTAGACGTGGCGAGAGAGGGAGACTGGTTCAACCTTTTTGTGGATGCGGACTATGAAGAAGTCTAGCTAGTCTTGAGCAGAAGCTCATGTGGATCATGGTTAGGGAGATTAGGAATGGCCAACTGTAGAGGTGTTTGTCAAGAATGAATTTGTTGTAGATTAGGATTGTGAATGAGAGGAATATCCAGATGATTCGTAGGTGTACAAGAGGGTGATTTTTTCCAGGACTTTTGATAAGAGGGAACCCCATTGAGGTGGTGATGGTTATAGGGGATGGGGAAAAAGGAGGGGAGTGTAAAAATGAGGATACTTAGTGTGGACTAAAGAAAGAAGTATTTATGTATTTGAGGTTTTGCGATTTAAGGAAAAAAGATAACATGGAGACAAGCGTTTCTATACGGGACGAAACCAGGGTGAAATTAAAATGGGGCCCAATTTGAAAAGGAAAAATTAGGGGGGGCGAAATATAAGAAACAACACTTTTGAGTAAATAAACATACACTTAAATATGAAGCTAAATGGGATAAGGGGGATTCGAACCCATATAGTTTCCCTTGTGCACTAATGAGCTTGCCAACTCAGCCAGATATCCTCTTATGTTTTTTTTACTAAACATGTGCTATATCTACTGGTACTCATGGACCTAGTGGGGGCCATTAGCCCCCCTAGGTCCACCCCTGCTATTATGGACTCTTTTCACATTTGTTTTTATTTTGGCTTTTTTTTGCCCCCTAAATTATCCGAAAGCTAATACATTGTGCCCACACCACACGATGAGGGAACGATGAGCAATACAAATTTGAACAAACCATCAAAATTCAAACAATCTCAAGAAAAAACTTCAACAATTGAACTGCAAATCTGAAGATTTCTTCTAACTTATCTTTTCTTCTAACAATCTCAAGAAAAAACTACAACAATTTTCTCAAAATATTACAACAAACCTATCAAAATTCACAAATTCACACTATCGTACAACAAAATAAAACATTACACATTTCGAATACCATAAAAATCTCAACTTTTTTACAAGTAAACCTAAATTTTTAAGAGGCATTATGTAATTCTAAAGTCAAAATACCTACTTTGAGCTGCAACAATTTTAAACCGTGGAGAGTTCAAAATTAGAGAAGTTCACGGACCATATGTGGAGAATTTTTGTTTGGAAAAAGTGGGTGAAGAAATGACAATGGAAGATGGAGTAGAATAATAGAGATGAAGAAGAAATGTAAGAAGGGGAGAAGAAGAAAGGGCACCAAAACAAAATTAGAGGAGGAGATATTTCAGGGGCAATTTAGGAAGATTGGGGGGGGGGGGTGGGGTGGGGATACTCAAATCTAAAAAATTAAAGAAAGGGGTATAAGTAAAAAGAAAAAAGGGAATGGGGGCATTCTTCCAATTTTCCCTGCTTCTAAGTTCTATCTATACCTTGTAAAGTGTTTTGTTCTCTTAATATTGTGGACGTTTTACATATTAGATGTGCTAATGAATCAAGGTTACTAAAGGCACCAAGTGTCATGTTTGTGTATCTGTTTGGCATGCTTTGTTACTAAAAAGGTATAAAATTATATGAATTCGAGCTGAATAATATAATTAAGTTATGGTACCTGATTCTTTTCTTAATTATTGATGCAATTTTTTTTTCGATAGGGCACATAAACTTTTCTCAAAATTTTCAATATGACTAACTTTTCCTTGAGTTAAGCATTATTAAATTATTTGAAATGTTAAAAAATACTGAAAAGGCCAAAAAATCAAAAGTTTAAGTGCTCAGGTGTCTATTTGTAATAAAAAACAGTTCAAATGCTTATTTACAATTATATTAATAGTTCAGGTGCCTAGATGCAAAAAAGCCAAAAGAAAGTAGAGATAGAAGAGAGAAATTTCTACTAGTGAGAGAAGATAGAAGTAAAATGCAAAGAAATTATGTATTTCACTCAATTTATAGGGTATTTTAGGTAATTTGATGGGGTACTATATATAAGAGCACTACAAATCTATAATTAGTATTTACTTTCTTAATCTCACCAAATATGCAATATTATAAATGTAATCTGTTGTATATTTCTTATGCATTAATCATGTGTTACTTTTAAACATTCAAGTGCATAATCCATACTTTCTCCTTGAATATGCATTGCATGTAAAACAAAAATATTATTATTATGCTTAATTTCATCTGACCAATGAACTATATTCAAAATTCAAAAGGAATCTTTTGTGGTTTGAAATTTTCATCAATTCTACTAGGCAAGCACATAATAATATATATTATTCAAGGGATAAACTGAAATTGCATATATTTAAAGGCAAGATAAAACTAAATCTTGTTATTAAGAACGAAAGTAGCTTAAAATACGACTAAATTCGAAGTTTTTTTTACTTTCTTTTACATGTTAACAAACTAGTCAGTTTTATCTCTTATATTATATGCCTAATATAACTATATTTCCCGAACAACAAACATAAGAGATTAATAAATTTTGGAACAAAACTCAAAAAACACTAAAACATCCATAAGTTATTATTCATGCAATATTAAAGGAATATAATATATATGCATGAGGACAAAAAAAGAAAAAAGAAAAAAATAGTAAACTTATGACTCCTCATCGGTATAAAGCTTCTGGGTTACTATTCTTTAAACACGATTCAACAAAAGGCATTCGCAATAATGTATTTGGTCCTCTATACCATAGAATCACCGGAATTTTTTCGAGCGATGTATGCTTCAACACATAATTATCATCACATATGCTCATCAAAGTTTTGCAACTAAAAAAACCTATAAAAATGTTAGTTCACAATTCAAACAATGTAAAATAATATCCTACCATATAATAGCTAGATTTATGGGTGGTTAGTTCACGAACATCTGCAGAAATCATCATAAGTAGACATTGACTATAAGGTCTACAATCAACTTTTGAAATACCTCGACTCATGTATTTCCATCATGAAATGGCTTGTAAAGAGAACATATTATACTACATTTAACATTTTACAAATATTGAGAATATTAGACCTATTACTACAAATATCAATTTAGATGACGCCATTTAGATAGCGCATTTTTGAAATGCTATCTAAGTTGGTGCTTGGATAGTCCTTTTTGATGTTTCAATTTTTCTTTTAAGATAACAAAATTAAAAAAAAGATTGATCACGGTTTTTTTTATGTATATGAAGCTAGGTTTTTTTTTATATTTTTAAAGAAAGTGAAGTAATGAGGGAGGTGTATGTATGAGATTCTTGAGAGTAAGTATATATAAAAGTAATTTGTTTCCTTTTTGGAATTGGTGAAAAAATATTTGAGACACATGCGGAAAGATACTGAAGTTAGTTACAAAGATAAAAAAACTGATTATATTAAATGATGAATTTATTAAAATTAAGGTGTCTTAAATATACTGGAGTTATTTCCTAGAAATTAAGATACTAAAGTTAATTCAAGGTAGTATTAAATATACTGGAGTTATTTCGGATCGGCGCAAGGCGTTTTTAATACTATCTTGAATTAATTTCAGTATTTTAATTTCAGGAAATAACTTCAGTATGTTTAAGACACCTTAATTTTAATAAATTCATCATTTAATATAATTAGTTATTTTATCTTTGGAAATAACTTCACTATCTTTCCGCATGTGTCTCAAATATTTGATCATTAATAAATTTTTTCACCAATTCCGAAAAGGAAACAAATTACTCTTATATATACTTACTCTCAAGAATCTCATACATACACCTCGCTTATTACTTCACTTTCTTCAAAAATATACATAGAAAAAAACTTAACTTCATATACATAAAAAAAAAATGTGATCAATCTTTCTTTAATTTCGAATCCTATTTTCTTTATCATCACTTTAAGATTTGTTTCTTGAAGATAATTAATAGAGATGGTTGCCATACCCAAAGGGAAAAAGGGAATCGGGTTTTATTTTGATGAAATTTCTAATGAACAAATTATCACTATTGTTGCTCGTATTCCTGTCTCCTTTAACTCCATTCGACTCTTGATCTTTGATGTCAGTATTCGTCATTTGTGTCCCTGAGTTCATCAATATTTTTTGCCAGAATTTTAGCTTGTAGTTTAGTTTGTACCGTAATTGCACCCGGGTTGAGAGTATCCAAATCCTTTTGATTTATGGCTTGGGGTACATTTCCCAGTGCAGTTCGTTTTCAATGTAACAAACTCAACCTACTGTTCTAGATATTGGTAAACAGTCTTTGACTTGGGTCTCTGTGTCTCTGTTTGTTCCATGCTACTTGTACCACTTTATTTGTGGCTTCATAGTAAACCCACCCTGCTTCAAATCTGAAATGTGGTTTAACTTTCTTCTGAGGCCAAACTGAGGCACCCTTCATAATCAGCAAAGGTAAGTGGTCCGAGGTATTGCTGGATAAGTGCACAACTCTTGCATGTGGAAACATATTGATCCAATCTTTGCTAGCTAGGCCCCTATCAAGCCTGGTTCTGGTAGAGTGCAGGGAGATAAAGTTGTTAAACCACGTGAAAGGGAACCCCTTGTAACCCAAATCAACAAGCCCATTGTCACTGACTGCTCAACCTCAATATGATGTGTAGAGTACTGACTTCATTTCAACATTAAAGCCAATCTACCACTTCCGTTTTTTGCTTCCACAATCAACGTTTGTGGTTTATTCAATTTCTTCCTAATAGAGTCCCACTCAGTAGTCCAAAGCTTGGTTTACATGATAAAAACCAGTT